>ML394947.1:0-18654 GCA_005239525.1 Nicotiana knightiana | reverse complement strand
TAGAGTAGGACCCCAGACTTTAAAAATGTAAAACGGTAGGATAAGATAAACTATTTGGAGCTCACTAAATTTAGGTCATGAGTGAATAGATGAAAATATTCATTTATTGGCGGCTTTTAGAAATACGTTCAAGTACGTGATTGAATTATTCCGCATATGCTACTTGACTATTTGTTTTCATTAGATTATTGCCAAGTATTGTTGCACACGTGTTAAAAGTGTTGGTTGTTCCCTTGATTTTGTTATGGTACATAAAGGTTGAGCTGGATGACAGTGTTACGATATTTACGTATATTGTGGTTGGTTTCATTATGAAATAATATTGGATACAGCTTGTGAGCTATACTGTGTTCTGTTTACAATTGTTGAGATAAACATGTTGTGAAAGGGTTGACCTGAATTGTGAAAGTTTTTGATAAATAAATCAATTGATAGTGATAAGGGTGGACAATATGATAATGATAAGGGCGGCCAGGGAAAATAAATGATAGTGATAAGGGCGGACAGGGAAAATAAATGATAGTGATAAGGGCGGACATGGGAAATAAATGTTAGTGATAAGGGTGGACATGGGAAATAAATGATAGTGATAAGGGTGGACAGGGGAAATAAATGATAGTGATAAGGGTGGACAGGTGGGATCGGGTTGCACGCCGCAACAAGACAGTGATGAGGGAGGATATTTATGTTTTACTGATTTTAATTATAAAGATTTGGAAGCTTTATTTTTTTACTCTAATGTTTCTCATATTATGCACATATGATTGTTTTAAAGTAAAGTTTGAAAATTTATGTGGGATCTTGGTCACAGCTGAGAGCTGGAATAGGTGACTGAGTTATTTTATTTATTCATTGTTGCAGTTATATTTTCTTGTTTGCGTAGGATTATTTATTACTTTATTATATACATATATTGTCGCAGGTTAAGTTATAACTGCTCCGCCTTAGCCTCGTCACTACTTCATCGAGGTTAGGCTCGGAACTTACTCAGTACATGGGGTCAGTTTTACTGATACTACACTCTGCACTCTTTTGTGCAGATCCGGGTACCGGCCAGCAATAGAGATTTTTAGTAGCCGCTATTCATTATCCGGAGACACGAGGTATATCTGCCGGCGTTCGCAGATCCCGAGAGTCTTCTCTTAGTTCGTAGAGACTGTTTTATATTTTCTCAAAACAGTTATATTATTTCTTTCAGCCCATTATTTATAGTATTCTTTAGTAGTTCGTGAATTATGACACCAGACCCTGGGGTAGTCTTAGAGTTATTTATATAATTAGTTCGTGGCTCGGTTATTTATTTGTTTATTATTTTATATTTGGAGTTATTCTTTGGAAACCATTAGATTAAGTTTACTTTAAATTTATTGTATTATGTATAAATGGATAATCAAAGGAAAATAGCTAATCAAACTCTAACATTGGCTTGCCTAGCAAGTGTGGTGTTAGGCGTCATCACGATCTCTAAGGTTGGGAATTTTGGGTCGTGACAACCTGAAATTCATCTCGCGGCAAGTCCCCGCATCATTCGCGCCTCCGCACCCAAAAGACCACCGGACATAAATGTAGTATGAGTACATAAATCAACGTGTACCAGTAAGTATATAGCGTAACCCCCAAGGAGTAGTGACGAGGGCTTGACATCGACACTCACTAGTAGTCCAATAATATCAGGTACAGTAAGGAGGTGAACAAATATGAGGCATAATAAATAAATAAAATAAATAAGTGTAAAATATATGGTACAATTCTCCTCTTTACAATAAACTCAAGCTCTCAATNATATATATATATATATATATATATATATATATATATATATATATATATATATATATATATATATATATATATATATATATATATATTGGACCTCACCAAATAGATTGTTATAATTCGAATCAGGAAAAACTCATAGATATCCTAGCTTCTAGCCAAATATTATGCACGATTCCATGAGGATATTTTACAGAAATGTCGAGGCGTACGGCCCCATTCCATCATAATTTGTGCATTGCCGAGGGTCGAACAGCATGAACCATAGATGCATCTATTAAACTGCCGAGGCGAAAGTCCCGCTCCCATGAGAGTGTGATACATAAATCCTGTCGAGGCGAACGGTCGGATCCCATTAGAATAAGAATTTTAAAAGGGTCCTTGACCCCCACTCACGAATAAAAATGTGAGTTATAATTTTTATGGAAAATAGTTTGATGAAGACGCATAACGCGTGAGAAATCCGTAAGAGGAACACCATTATTCTGTGGCAAATCATGAAACTCGCGAAAACTCTACAATAGCAAGCCTATCACTCTATGCATGTCTAGTCTCATGTCATAATGTGAAATAAAAGAATTAAACGAGCAAGGATAATCACTATGGTACAACTACAACATGGTGTGAACCTAAGTCTACCCGGACAATAGCATGAATCTAACTATGTACGGACTA
Organism: Nicotiana knightiana; assembly: GCA_005239525.1. Lineage (NCBI taxonomy): Eukaryota > Viridiplantae > Streptophyta > Magnoliopsida > Solanales > Solanaceae > Nicotiana > Nicotiana knightiana. Next base: position 16,203 of record ML394947.1, on the reverse strand, counting down.
TCATCACCTCGTGTGTACGCAGTCCCCGTAACAAGTTACACATATTAAATATATCACCTAGGGGTAATTTCCTCCTCACAGAATTAGACATGAGACTTACCTCGCTCTGTACTTCCATAACCGGCTCCAAAGCCTTTCCAACAACTCCAACCAATTCCCAACGCTCCAACGCTAGTCAATAAATGTGAAAATCCATAAATATATACTCTAATACTCATTATAATCCAATTTACAATAATTTCAAACTCTAGTTGAAAAGTCGATAAAATCACCCTCGGGCTCATGCGCCCGGATTTCAAAAAATTTCTAAGATAACCATTGCCCATAACCTTACGAACTCAAATATATAATTCATTTCCAATTTCATGTCCAATTTCGTGGTCAAAATCCAAAATTACAAATTTCTAGGTTTTTTTTCAAAATCCCAAATTTCTACTAATTTTTCATGAATTTCCATGTTAAAATATATATATATAATCCAAGTATTTAACTTGAAATAGGTGGGAATAACTTACCTTGACAGAGATGATGAAAATCTCCTCTTCAAAAGCTCCAAAAATCACCCAACCAAAATGAAATATGAAGGCAAATGGGCCAAATCCCGTCTTTAAAATAACACTGCCCAGCACTTCCCTTTTCGCGATCGCTGAAACACCCTCGCGATCGCGAAAGACAAAAGCCAACAGCCCAGAATTTCAACTCCGCGATCGCGAAGACCTTCCCAAGTTCGCGATGCCTCCATGTCCCAATCCTTCACGTTCGCAGTCCTGAGCTACGTTCGCAATGGCTTAGTGCCACCAGGCCTAGCTCCCCCATCCTTTCGCATTCGCGTAGGACACTTATGCCCCCTCTCCGCGTTCACGAGCCCGTCGTCGCGTTCGCGATGCAAAATATCCTCCCCAGCTCCATCTTCTCTTCGTGATTGTATCCCTTCAACCGCGATCGCGATGCTTACCAGGAATACCAGAAACCAACAACATCAGAACACCCCAACTTGGTCTGAAACCACCCCGAAACACACCGAGGCCCCCCGGAACCCATCCAATCACACCAACCACTCCCATAACATAACACAAACTTGCTCGAGGCCTCAAATCACATCAAACAATATCTAAATCATGAATTGCACCCCAATTCGAGCTTAATGAACTTTAGAACTTCAGGCTTCTACATAGATGTTGAAACCTATCAAATCATGTCCGATTGACCTCAAATTTTGCACACAAGTCACATTTGACATTACAGACCTATTCCAACTTCCGGAATCGGAATCAGAATTTGACCCCGATATCAAAAAGTCCACTCCCCGTCAAACTTCATAAAAACCTTCAACTTTCTAACTTACGCCAAATGACTCCGAAATGACCTACGGTCCTCCAAATCCACATACGAACGCGCTCTTAAGACCAGAATCACCATACAGAGCTATTCCAAAACTCGGAATTTCAAACGGACATCGATAACATTGACATGTACTTCAACCCCAAATTTATGAAATCCTTCCAAAATACCAACTTTCCACAATAGGTGCCAAAATGCACCCGGGTAATCCAAAACCCGATCCAGATATACGCTCAAGTCCAAAACTATCATACAAACCTGTTGAAACCTTCAAATCTTGATTCCAAGGTCGTTTACTCAAAAGTCAAACATTAGTCAATTCCTACAACTTAAGCTTCCGAAATTAGAATTTTCTTTCCAAATCAATTTCGACTTCCCGAAATTCAATTCTGACCACACGTACAAGTCATAGTACCTGAAGTGAAGCTACTAATGGCCTCAAACCACCGAACGATGCGCTAGGGCTCAAAATGACTGGTCGGGTCGTTACAACTTCGACACTTACTATGGGCTAGCAATGAAATACTAAAATTCTACATAAGCATGGGCTATATAAAAGAAACTGAAACTCAACAACAAGAAACAAATAAACGCTTCTCTTATTGATCATAAATCCCCAAATCAATTTTCATCATTTAACAATTTAACCTTTCAAGACAATAAAATGATACTCCCTCCATTCCAATTTATGTGAACCTAGGAGTAAAAACTTTTGAAATTTGTGGTCTTAAACAATTCAAAAAGGGGCCCAGAGTATTTGTGTGGTTATAAAAGCTTCTCTTTAAGGGTATAATTGTAAGTTTAAGCTAAATTATTTCTAAATTTATAAAGGGGTCATTCTTTTTGGAAAGGACCAAAAAGGAAATAGGTTCACATAAACTGGAAAGGATGGGGTATCAAGTATAGTTGGGCTCCAAGTATTATTATTACGCATAAATATGCCTAGGTCGTACGGCCCGATTAAAAAATATAAATATATAGGTTGTGCACTACCGAGGGTCGAACGACATGAACCATAGATGCCTCTATTCTATTGTCGAGGCGTTCGGCCCGCTCCACAAGAAGAGAAGATACTTTATAAACAACAGATTCAACGATTATTAAGAGGATAATATACAAAGAAGCACCAATTCCTATTAACGGTCAAGTAAACCGTCAAAATCCAAGTAAATGAAGTTCTATCTTTTAAAATTTCTTTATCAAGCTCCAATATAATTTAAGCACTTAAATTAACAAGTAGGGTGCAAACATCGCAAATATAACATGATTTGGGTTCTAAACTACCCGGACATAAGCATAATTAGTAGCTACACACGGACTCTTGCCACCTCGTGCATACGTAGCCACCACAATTAGATGCACATATTAATTCAAATCACCTATGGGGTAAATTCCCTCTTAAAAGGTTAGAAATGAGACTTACCTCGTCTCAAATCTCACTTTCCAGTCACAATTTCGTTCTAAAGCCTCAATTCATGCCGCACAATCCAAAACTAGTCAAATGTTATATAAATTAATAATAGATATACAAAAGTTCATATCTAACTATTAGGGTCATTACCCAACCCCAATTGAAGAATTTCTAAAATTTACCCCGGGGCCCACGTGCCCAGAATCCGGAAATTTTCGAAGAAAGTTGTTACCCATAACCTCCCGAATTCAAATATATAATTTTCACTAAATTACATAACCATTTTCATGGTTAAATTCCATTTTTATCAAATCCTAGGGTTTTCATCTAAACCCGTGATTTCACAAATTTTACATGTTAAATCTACTTATATTCTATGTATTTAACTCACATTGTGTAGAAACTACCTACCTTAAAGCTTTAGGTGAAAACCCCTCTCTAAGAGATCCAAAAATCGCCCAAGGAATAAAATAAATAAGCTCAAAATGCCTAAGTCCTGACTAAAATGAAGGTTCTGCCTTTTGGGATTTTCGCACCTGCGGAGGGACTTCCGCTTCTGCATGACCGCTTCTACGGAAGACGCTAGGCCACTGGCCCATCGAACCTGCGGCCACGTCGAGCATCTGCAAAATCGCTTCTGCGGAAGCTTCGCCACATCTGCGGTCCAGGCCTGGCCAGCCTCAAGCTGCTTTTGCGATCTCCAACTCGCTTCTGTGAGCTCGCACCTGTAGACATAGCCCCGCAGGTTCCATTGCACCAGAAACCCGGTCCTTCAGTTGTTGCTCCTAAGTCCAAACTTGGTCCGAGCCTAGTTCGATTAACACTCGAGACCCTCGGGGCCCTCCTAAACATACCAACAAGTTAGAAATCATAAAAGGAACTCGCTCGAATCCTCGGAATGCGTAATACAACATCAAAACTAAGAATCACACCACAAACAAAATTTAATCGTCTTATGAACATCAAGTTCCTCCAACTTACCCCGAACGCGTCGAAACATACTTAAACTTCTCCGGATGACGCCAAATTTTACGTACTTAAATCATCATACGAAACTATTTCCGGTCCTGGAATCCCAATTGGACCTCGATAACACCAAATCCTACTTCTAAACAAATTTAAAGAACTTTAAAACCTTCAATGTGTCAACTATCGATATTAAGCGCTGAAACGCTCCTGGGTCATCCAAAACTCGATCCGAACATACGTCCAAGTCCGAAATCACCATACAAACCTATTGGAACCGTCAAATCCCGATTCCGAGGTTGTTTATTCAATATGTTGACGCAAGTCAAACTTGGTCTTTTAAAGCCAAACCAAGGAACCAAGTGTTCCGATTTCAACCCAAACACTTCTAAATCCCGAACTAACCATCTCTGCAAGTCATAAAACAGTAAAAGCACATACGGAGAGTCTTATTTAGAAAAACGGAGATCTAGAAAGCTTAACGATCGGTCGGTCATTACAGTCAAAAAAGTATGCAATTTTACCTATTGTCGAATTTCTCTAGACTAAGAAATTTATTTTTGTTATGCAAAAATATAGCATCAAAAAATTTTACATATATTCATGCTAGTAATCATAGATAATCGGATTCCGTTTGCATCAAAAAGTACCTTCAATGCCTTAATACAAATTCCTATTTGCAAATTAATTCAAAGAAAGAACTCGTTCCTATTAGTTATTAATTTCATTACCATTGGACTTCAATCTTGAGGAGCCTGATGGGTGGGGGAAAAAGAAATCATAAAAATAGATATGCTTTGAAATATTTTTTATGTTTGTATAAAAAAAATAAAAGTGTCTTAAAATTTGTTGGATGCTTGGTGCCATGAAAAATTTAACAATGAGAACTTGGTGATTTTATAATAAAATAAAAAATAATTTTAGAATATAAATGTGCTCAATTTATTTTTTTTACAGTTTAAGAAAATTTTGTAAAAGCACTAACTTTTTCAATAAAGACGAGAATCAAACGAGGAGACATCATTTGTCATCACAAAAGAACATATTAGGTACTGTTGTAGAAAATTACATAAACACATAGAGCCAATACAACAGAATACTAATAGGAACGACGTACCTTCAGTCATGATTGTTCAAGTAATATGGGGAATTGCTTTGGAAGAACCTTGACAAAAAACCTAAAGTCTTCGAGCTTGTGCCTATCGTAGGATGTCAGGCTGATGGAGTCACATGCATATTTATAGGTAGGCTATGGACTTTTAGGCAAATACTTTAGCCCTAGGAACTTCTCATTAATTATAATTACCCTAGGGACTACTAATATATGGTAATTTCTTTCCAGCAAAGAAACTACTGTATATGCATAACTTTAGAATATTATCTAATATATTATTTTCTTTGGGATACAAGGTAAATAATTTATTACTTCATATGTGGGCACACTAGAAGTCTCTAGAAGAGACGGTAAATTTCTACCATTCTCCCACTTGGCCCACATATTAAAATCTAATAATCCTTTATGAGGGATAAACATATAATATGGCCATAGACTTTATCACTCAACTAAAAGTTATGCAACAATCACTTTAACTAGAACATATTATTACATAAATCATGACGGTCATGCTCTTAAACAAACAATCATTTCCATGTATTACAATGTACAATATATTCTAACAAAGAGTCAACAACTTTATGTATGAACTTAATATAAGTTATTCAGAGTCCAACTTTATTGATCCAATGATCACAGAATAATACATGATAAATCAAAGTGTGCACTGTCATGTATATCATAATAAGCATAATGTCTAGACAAGCTGTTAGAAAACAAAGCAAGGCTAAATTGAGCTACTAAGACCCATATGGGTTACATGATCCTTGAAAATATTAGGTGGCAGACATTTAGTCATGGGATCAGCAATCATCAAAGTAGTACTAATATGCTCAAAACTCACATCTTGCTTCTCCACATAGTCTCTAACCATCAAGAACTTTATGTCGATGTGCTTGCTTCGGTTACCACTTTTATTATTCTTAGAAAAGAATAGTGCAGCTGAATTGTCACAGAAGATTCTTAATGGCCTTGAAATGGAATCGACAATCCTAAGGCCGGAAATAAAGTTTTTCAACCATAACGCCTGTGAAGCAGCTTCATAGCGTGCTATAAATTCAGCTTCCATTGTGGATGTTGCAACAATGGTCTGCTTGACACTTCTCCAAGACACAGCACCTCCAGCAAGAAGGAAAGTGTATCCTGAAGTGTATTTACCAGTGTCTTTGCATCTACCCAAATCAGAGTCTGAATATCCAATCACCACCAATGAGTTATAGTATTTGTATGTGAGATTAAAATCCTTGGTTCCTTGCAAAGATCTCAAGACCCCTTTACCAGCTTTTCAATAGTCAAGACCAGGGTTACTTTGATATCTGCCAAGCATTCCTACCGCAAAAGCAATATCAGGTCTAGTACAGACATGTGCATACATAAGGCTCCCAACAAGCGAAGCATAGGGAATGTCTTTCATTTGTTGCTTTTCCAATGCATTTTGTGGACATTGATTCAAAGAGAATTTTTCACCGTTAATTATTGGTGATGCTATAGGCGAACAGTTTTTCATCCCGAATCTTTCCAAAATTCTTTCAATGTAGGCCTTTTGAGACAGTCCAAGTAATCTTTGGGATCTGTCTTAGTGAATCTCTATGACAATGATATAAGAGGTTTCACTCATATCCTTCATCTCAAAATTCTGGATAAGGAACTGCTTAGTCTCGTGCAATAATCCCAAATCACTACTTGCAAGCAAAATATCATCCACATATAGAAGTATAAAAATATATTTGCTCCCACTTATCTTAATGTGTATACACTGATCAATGATGTTCTCCGTAAATCCAAATGAAGAAACAACGTTATGAAATTAAATATACCATTGGCGAGAAAGTTGCTTTAGCCCATAAATAGATTTATTCAACTTGAACACAAAGTGACTTTTGTCCTTATCACAAAATCCTTCAGACTGACACATGTATACCTCTTCTTCAAGATCTTCATTTAAGAAAGTTATTTTCACATCCATTTGATGTAACTCTAAATCAAAATGAGCTACTAATATCATGATTATTCTCAATGGATCCTTCTTTGATACTGGAGAGAAGGTTTCATGAAATCAATGCCTTCCTTTTGAGTAAAACACTTAGCTACAAGTCTGGATTTATATCGTTCGATACTACCCGATGAGTCTCTTTTAGTTTTAAAGATCCACTTGGAACCTATGGTAGAGGATCCCTTTGGTAATTCGACGAGATCCCAGACTTTATTTTTATCCATAGATTCTAACTCTTCTTTCATGGCATCATACCAAAGTGTGGAGTTTTCTCCGCTCATGGCTTGTGAAAACCAGCATGGATCATCTTTTAGTCCAATATCATAATCAGACTCTTGGAGATATACAACATAGTCGCTAGAAATTGCTAATTTTCGAACTCTTAAGGATTTTCTCACTCCCACTGGTTCAGACACTTCTTCAGTGGGTTCAGGTAAAGCGGGTTAATCTTCATGTGGCTCCTCAAGTTGTGGTGTCTCATGAACTTGTTGTTGTTCATGAGAATTTTTCTGAGCAACATTCAAGTTCCCAATCTATAAAGGTACCACGGGTGGTTTCCTTATTTCTCCCAATTCCACCCTTTGAGTCAAACCACTCCCAGTTTCTTCACGTTCCTCAAGAAATTTAGCAGTTCTAGCCTCAACAATTTTAGGAGAATGAGAAGGACAATAAAACCTAAATCCTGTAGAGTTAACTGCATAGCCTATAAAATAACCGCTTATTGTTCTTTCATCCAACTTTTTTAGTTGTGGGTTATAAACCCTCACTTCAGTTGGATATCCCCAAACGTGTAAATGATTTAAACTAGGTTTTCATCCTTTCCATAACTCAAAAGGTATCTGGGAGACAGCCTTGGATTGAACCCTATTTAAAATATACACAGCGGTTTTTAAGGCTTCACTCCATAAGAATAAAGGTAAACTTGATCTGCTAATCATGCTTCTTACCATGTCCATTAATGTCCGGTTCCTTCTTTCTGTCACACCATTTTGTTGTGGTGTACCTGGCATGGTATATTGAGCAACTATACCTTCACTTTCAAGGAACTCAGCAAATGGACCCTTAACTTGTCCATTATATGTGTACCTACCATAATATTCTCCACCCCTATCAGATCTTACAATTTTGATCTGAGCACCAGTTTGTTTCTCTACTTCTGTTTTGTAAACTTTAAAAGCATCAAATGCTTCTAATTTGTTAAACAGAAAATAGAGATGCATATATCTTGAATAGTCATCAATAAACGAGATAAAATATCTCTCACCATTCAAGAAAGGGGTAGGAAAAGGTCCACATATGTCTGTATGTATGATCTCAAGTAATTGAGAAGTCCTTTTGGCACCTTTAGTTGATTTGTTGGTCTGCTTACCCTTTATGCAGGTCACACAAGTTGCAAAGTCAGAAAAATCAAGAGCTTTTAGAACTCCATCATTAACCAACCTTTTGGCTCTATCAATAGAGATGTGTCACAATCTCTTGTGCCAAAGACTTGATGAGTTCTCACTGATAATACATCGCTTAGTGTCAATTTCTTTGTCATGCAAAGTTAAAACATTGCATTCAAATATGGGGTCTAGCTCAAGTTTATATAAATTTCCATTCAAATTTCCAAAACTAATAACTTTATTATCTTTTAAAAGTTTCAAAGAAGGATAATGAAGATTCAAATCATATCCACTAATTGATAGTCTTGAAAGAGAAATTAAATTTTTAGAATATTCTGGAACATAAAAAGTATTTTCTAAATCCAAGTGAAAATCATCCTTCAAAATGAGCCATGCCTTCCACACGTGAACGCGTCCTATTGCCAGAATAGACGTATTGTTCACTTCCTATCGGCTTCCTCTGAGTTAGAAAGCCTGCATGATTTTGGCAATGTGAATTGTAGCACCAAAATCAATCCACCATGTATTATCAGAAACTTCAGTAAAATTTGATTCATAATTGTTGCTCCCAAACGCACACGCAAGTATACGTGATCGACAAGTAATATAGGATTGTAAGTCCGGATATCGTACCCACAGGGACTTGTGATTAACTATCAACTAAATTAAACCACAATTAATCTATTCAAGCGAATCATAACATATGAATATTTAACTAAAACTAATCTAGAATAACAAATTAAGAGATTAAAGAAAACAACGACAAGTTTAAAGACGAATTCAATGTGAGACAATATTCTAGAGCTATGGGTTAGCTAACATCTCGTTGAATCTTCCACTTAAATCATCTAATTAATTTATCTGGTTTATTGATTGACAGGGTTAATATTACTCGTAGCCTTCTCCCGAAGTACTACTCGTCTATTCAAGCTAATCTAACGTGTATACTCCTATGGAATTAGAATTAACAAGAACGNGATCTTGCTCTACCCAATCTTATATGCAATCTAGAATTCCCTCTCCCGAGTTCAGTCCTAGATTCATAGATAGTATTCAATTGGTGATCAAGAAATCAAATAATTAAGTGCAAGATTGAATAAATAAAGCAATATGATAAAATAATAAGAACAATTCAAGCTTCACACTACAACGTTTATGCAACACTGAAAACTCTAGAACTAATAAACGATGAAATTATAGGAAGAGAAGAGAAGAAAAACTAGTTAGAAGCCCCTTCCAAGCGTGATGTGTATTCTCCCACGTGAATTCTCCTTCAAAGTATGTTCGCTCCCCTCCAAATTAAATTTAGTATCCCTTTTATCCGAGTTGAAGAAGGGGGTCTTGGACCGAAATAACCTTATCCCCAACAAATAAGAAAAAATTTCGTACCAAGCGTCCAGACCAGCGCTGGGCGTGATGCTGGTGGCAGTGGTGTTTTGAAATTCTTTCCTTAACTGTGTTACTTCATCAATTGCATTTAGAATGCAGTTTATATATCTTTCTTGTTTTGTTGTCTCCACTTTGGAGGACAAAACTCAAAGGGTGTCTCCCTTTTTCTTATTATTTTAATTTCCTTTCTTTTTTTTTCGTGTTTTATTCAGTTTTACTTTATATTTCTTCATTTTCACACAGTTTTATTCCTACACAATTAAAACATAATATTAAGTATAAAGTAATATAATTAATACTCAAAAAACGATTAAAAGTACTAGAATATGAGATAACAATGGGTAAATTTTTGGCCGAACATCAATAACATAAAAAGGTAAAATTACCTTTCTTCTCAAGTCATTTCTTGTATTTCAGGCAATCCTTCTTCCAGTGTCCTTCTTCTTACCGAAACGACAAGCATCTTTGTCAAATGTGTTTTTCTTCTTCATGGGAATACTTTTGCCCTTCTTTGCATTTCTCTTGCCATGAGTCACCATATTAACACTTTCAGGTGCCTCATGCTTCAACCTCTCTTCTTCTTGAACACACATGGTCAAAAGTTCATTGATTGACCATTTATCCTTACGTGTGTTGTAAGAAATCTTAAACGGACCATATTCCGCAGGAAGGGAGTTGAGAATGAAATGCACAAGAAATGGTTCTGACATATCCACCTCAAGGGACTTGAGTTTAGCAGCAATGTCTCTCATCTCCATAATGTGCTCACGCACTGTACGACTTCTGTCAAAAGTCATACTTGAGAGCCTTTTCATAAGGGTATTGGCTAAAGCCTTGTCAGAGCTTACGAATTGTTCATCAATTGCCTTCATATAAGCTTTGACCTTATCGCTATTAGGGATAGAACCCCTAATGCTTTGGCTTATGTGGGTTTTTTTGAGCATTTAACTTAAGCGATTGGATCGCTCCCACCGCTCATAATCAGCCTTAGTCGCCGGCGCACTTGATTCCGTGGGAATAGGCGGTTCATCCGCACGGAGTGCCAGGTCCATATCCGAGCACCCTAAGGTGAAAAGGACTTTCTCCTTCCATTCAGTATAATTATCACCAGAAAGCATTGGAATTCGACATTCTCATTAAAAATAGTGGTAGGAAAAGCTGTAAAGACTGCAAAATAAGGATAATCATACATAAGATGTCATGTACAATCCATCAAAGGTGAATCGCGTGAAATACCGATTCTCAGTAAATTCTAGACCCTCATGTGGGCAGAGGTTGCGACCCATGGATAGAATTTACTTTACTTTGTTAGACTAGTAAACCAAAACACGTAGAAATTAATTTGTACCTCTGGGCATAAGATAATTTCAATCGAAAGGTTTACTATCTCATTCCAATTAATCTCACCAAAATAGTTACCACCCTGTAGGACCGGGTTACTATTTTAATGAGATAATTGGACTATATAGATGTCATAATAAATTTTAGTCACTAAACTTTATGTGATTAAATAACTTAATTTCTTTTATATCAAATACTCAAGACGTTGTGACTAATCCCAAGTACATCACATAAAAGAATATTGAATATGACATCTTACCGTGATTTGTCCAAACAATCAACTTATACAGAATGTTGATTGATTTCAAAATGGGCACACGAATTAAATAAGCACCAATCTTCAATAGCCCATAAACAAAAATTTATTTTTATAATTAATCCTGATATTATAAGAACAGTTTCAAACAGTAGTAAAACAAATAGAATTTAATCACGGTATTTTCTGTATATCACATAAATATTTTCAATTTCCTCCAAAACAAAAACTTTTATCCAAAACTAAGTCGAAATGTATGTTTGAAATCAATTCTTGGGCCTAATAAGAAATTAATATAAAAGATCTAACTGTGCCCCAGAAACTACTTCGCTAATGTGTTTATCTATTCCTATCGATAATACAGTACTAGATTACCACTCAAATCAAATATGAGTCGTTTCAAAAACACTGAACAACCGTCTAAAGTCAGGCTCTGATACCACAATGTAGAAAATCACACAAATACACAGAGCTAATGCAGCAGAAAATTAATAGGAACGTACTTTCAGTCATAGTTGAGAATGCCTTAGAAGAACCTTGATAAAAAAACTAGAGTCTTTTAGCATGTGCCTAGACTAATGGCGTCACATGCGTATTTATAGGTAGGCTAGAGACTCTTAGGCAAATACTTTAGCCCTAGGTACTTTTCATTAAATTATAATTACCCTAGGGACTACTAATATATGGTAATTTCTTTCCATCAAAGAAACTACCATATATGCATAACTATAGAATATTATCTGATATATTATTTTCTTTGGGAGACAAGGTAAATAATTTATTATCTTATATATGGGCCACACTAGAAATCTCTAGAAGAGACGGTAAATTTCTAACAACTATTGCATTTTCAACACATACAAGGTAAATGACTTTATGTTATATACTGTTGTTTTTTATTTTAAGGAGTTGATTATTAAAATTCATTCATATTCATGATTAGTTTTAGAGTATATATTCAATTAAAAGTTCTTTATATATGTGTGTGTGTTTGCGCGCGCGCACCCAAGAAATAGAACACGTAAAAAATAATTTGGTAAACTGTTATTACTTATTTTGCTCATGTTATTGGCATGTGTAACTTTGCAATTCGAATAAAATATAATATATTATTTCTCCTATTGCTTATTTATGGAATCGTTTGGGTCATCCCATGTTTTTATAGAAGTAAATTGAAGATGATAAGGATGCTTTATTAAACATAAGGTCTTAATGAGTTTTAAGACCTAGATATTAGGATTTTAACCTCATTTGAATAAGGAAAAGTTTAATAGTTGGTATTTTAATTATTTCAAAATCCTAAATATTAGGTGAATAGTTAAATAATAATTTTATTTAATGTAAAATCTATTTTTAAAGGGTAAAAAATACGAGCGATATTTTGCTATAATATAGTATAGATATAGGTATAGATATAGATAGATTATATTCTTCTCCAACACTTACATATGGTGCATTATAATTAGCTTTTCTTATGCTTAAGATATTTCAATTGCTTTGTAAAGTACAACAAACAATCACTTTAACCAGAGGCGGATGTAATGTTTTAGGGACGGGTTCAACTGAACCATTAACTTTCGACACAAATAAAATAGGATTTAAATCTTGGATCCGACTCTGACTTTAACATAGCATAAACATGAGAAAAAGTAGTGAAAATTTTCATCTTCACACTACTCGCAGCAAAGTGTACAAAATCTGGCAAATACATATAGGAACTATAGCTAGTCAGCAGTCACGCACTCTCCTTCCATCCACCATATTCTTCTTCTGGAGCTGTCTCCTGTCACATTATTTAACATATCATGAGCCATTACATACACATTCCATCCCGAGGAAATGGAAGCATCGTTGAAAATTCATATAATAATCTATGAAGGACAACCTATGGTATGTGTTTTTTATAGCCAAAAATAGACCGGCCTTAAATCGAGTCAAGTTATACTTGTAAAGTGAACATAATATATCCTTTATTTTGTGCTTTCCATTCACACGAATTTCTTTCATTTGATCGATTTTGTTTGCATCTCGCCTTTTTCTTTTCCTTTTTCCTTTAAAATTAATGTTCTCAAGAAAATTTACCATAATTTAGTAAGACAAAAAGATTTGTAAAGTTTGGTTGGATACAGCTGTGCAGTGGTCGAGCCGCCTTAGGCTAAGCGGTGTAAACAATATCGACACCCCTTTGCCTGAAACTTGCACTGTGTGGCTAGATGAAAATTTATTTTTATCTATATATATTATATGTTGAGAAGGGGAGCTATTGTGTAACTGATAAAGTTATCGCCATGTGACCAGGAGGTCACAGGTTCGAGCCGTGGAAACAACATCTTGCAGAAATACAGGGTAAGTTTGCCTACAGTAAAACCTTGTGGTCCGGCCATTTCCCGGAACTCACGCATAATGGGAGCTTTTTGCACCGGACTGCCCTTTTTTATTGTATGTTGAATCCTCTTAACTTTTTCGTACTTACTTCTTTATATTTTGATATCCCTTAGTGAAATTCGTGATTCTCGGTGCTGCAGCTGAGGGTTAAAAAGAATACCTTAGGGGTGAAAGTGAGGCCAAGTTGAATTTCCCCACAGTAAGATTGATCACTGCCCACCACACTATATTTGCGAGGATGAATTTCAGCTCTTCCATTCTCCAATCCCAATTCAATCAATTCCTTCAAATAAATACTGCAAGTATACAATTGATTGAATGTAAAGATAATAGTATAATTGACAATCCATGTATTAATCTTCGTATCAAGTCTGATATGATAACGTAAACGAAAATTACTTACGTGGCTTCGCCAAGAGAGTCATCTGAGGAAAAGGTATCATGATCCATGAGCTTAAGTATAAGCTTGTACTGCTTATCTGCAGAAGGATACTCTACCCTGAAAGTAAACCTCTCATTCCATTCTGGTTTACTGCCTTGGCCTGTAAGAATCAATGACTTTAGAAATAGGGTATTATCACTTATAGCTCGCGCCAGAAATTATTTATATTTGATAGTCAAAAAAAAATGTATAATTTTTGTGTATAACATATACAAAAATATATATTTTTTCAAATTATTATTTTGAGAGCGGCTATACAATGTCATTTTTTTATTAGAAATAGCTGTACTTTTTCCATCTCATATGGATTATTTTAAGAAGGAACAGGCAAGGCAAATCCAAAATTTTTATTAAGGAGATTCAATAAATATGGTAAAAAGTAATGTTCACTATGCTCTAACACAACAACTCACTCAAAATTTTGAACCCTTATTTTTATTGGTTCTATATAGGTCGATATGGGACATTTAAATTCTTTAAGTAGGCTCGATTTTTTCAATTACCAAACCAAACTAATTGTATCGGGTTATTAAATTTAAAGACCAAACCAAACACATAAAAGTCGACTTTTTTAATCTCGAATTTTTTGGGTTTTCAATTTTTTTCATAAAATCTTCATAGAACAAAACATTGAATTTGTGCTCCAAAATCTCCCAATTTGCATTTATTTACATCACGCGTTGTTCTTCTTGCTCCAATATTTTCATAAATTACTATTAATGCAAATGCTAAAGGTACATATACAAATTATTCATGGGTATTTTTAATTACCCATGCACCCACTTCTCTTGCAATAATGCGTTTGGAATTCATTTAAAAAATTTATTTATTTTTCAACCATAATTGTAGAGTTTACTGAGTGTATTTGTTGTATATTATATGCAGTTGCTCATCATGCATGTATATGTATATTCGAATAAATTTTGTTATTGTCTGGTTAGTGTAGAGTTTGATCTACTAACTTAAGAGTGCATAATGCGTAGACATTTGATTAAAGCAAAGTTGAATTCGATAATATAAAGTCTCCAAAGAACTTTAATTTATATCACTAATACTTGCAAAGTCTCCATACTTTTAATGCAACGAATTACTTAAAGTTGGTGTTGTAAATACTTTTGAAATTTAAACAAGCTACCTAATTTAGATTTTTCAATTTACTTGTTTAACTACCGTTGTATAAATTTAATATTTCTTTCTCTTATTTTTTTTTTCCAATTAAGAGAGCGGTAAATGCCAATTATTTCAAAAATAGTGGATCAAGAAGAAGAGTAAGTGACTTAATTAAAATGATTTAGGAGATTCTAGGTCAGCTGAAGGACTGAGGAGTAATTTTTAAAAGTTTGTTGATGGTAGGAGTATATTTGGTCGGATAGTATAACGGTAGGGGTAAATTTATCCAAATAGTATAACGGTGTTAAATATAGACAGTATCCGAAAGTTGGGGGATATATTTGGCCTTTTTCCCTTAAAATAATTAATTCCTTCCATATTGCTGCCAAATATTTTTGTAATTCAACAATTCTAGCTGCAGATTATCTATCTCTTTTCCAAATATATTAGAAACTTTTCTCTCTTTCATTTTAGTAACTTTTTTTCATGCGTCTGTTCTTTATTAATTCGTATCCAACAAAAGTAAGTTTATTAATTCTATTGCTGTTTACAAGAATTTCGACATATTTTTGCTGTTTAAAAAGAAAGAAAAATTGCATTTATTTATTTATTATTGTTGTTGAGAAGAGGGGATTGTGAGCATGTGATTTTTACTCGCCGTATCGTCCTATAAAAATCCCAATAAATCAATTGATTTTATGAATATTGATTGATGCTTCAGTAATTAATTGTGAATTATCTGCATTGCTTGCATATCTGTAATTCGTCTTTCAAAAATTATTGAAATTCTGCATTATGAATTTATTGGTTATAATTAGTTAAATGATAGACAAATGACAAATATCTGACGTAATGTAGTTTTTAATAATTAATTACTACATTCCTTGGTTTTTAAATTAGAGTGGAAATTAACTAATTGATTTTTAGTTAAATAAAAGAGAGTTAAAATCAGACCTGGGCCAAAGCTGCCCAGGCCCAAATTTTTTTTTCCTAACACCCAAACAACTCAGCCCAAACCCTTAACCCGGCCTGCCCCCCATAAAAACCAAACGACACCGTTTCGCCCCCAT
>ML394946.1:4218-15433 GCA_005239525.1 Nicotiana knightiana | reverse complement strand
GACCCAAGGAACCATAACCAAGGCTTCGAAATGATCAAGTTACATTTTCTGGCATTTTTGGGAAATTAAATTGGTATTCCGCCAGTCGTGCCTGTATTATCGGCTGCCATGGTCCAGGCCGGACGCCTTAGTACGGAGCCGGTATCGAATAGCATGATATTTGTCTGGGACATCAAATCCGACCCAAGGAACCATAACACACGCTTTGAAATTATCAAGTTACTTTTTTGACAATTTATAGCAATTAAACTAGAATTCCACCAGTCGTGCATGTATTATCGCCTGCCATGGTCCAAGCCGGACGCCTAGGTACGGAGCCGGTACCGGATCGCATGATATTTTTTCGGGATGGAAAATACGACCCAAGGAACCATAACCAATGCTTCGAAATGATCTAGTTACATTTTTTGGCATTTTATAACAATTAAACTGGAATTCTGCCAGTCGTGCATATATTATCGCCTGCCATGGTCCAGGCCGGATGCCTTGGAATGGAGCCAGTACCGGATCGCATGATAATTGTCTGAGACATCAAATACGACCTTAGGAACCATAACCAACGTTTCGAATTGATCAAGTTACATTTTTTGGCATTTTATGGCAATTAAACTGGAATTCCGCCAACCGTACCTGTACTATCGCCTGCCATGGTCCAGGCTAGACGCATTGGTACGGAACCGGTACCAGATCGCAAGATATTTGTCTGGGACGTTAAATAAGACCTTAGGAACCATAACCAATGCTTCGAAATAATCAAGTTATATTTGCTGGCATTTTATGGCAATTAAACTAGAATTCCGCCAGTCATGCATCTATTATCGCCTACCATGGTCCAGGCTGGACGCCTTGGTACGGAGCCGGTACCGGATCACATGATATTTGTCGGGGACATCAAATATGACCCAAAGAATCATAACAAACGCTTCGAAATGATCACGTTATATTTTTTTGAATTTTATGGCAATTAAACATGAATTCCGCCAGCCATGCCTATATTATCGTCTGCCATGGTCCAGACCGGACGCCTTGGTACGGAGCTGGCACCGGATCGCATGATATTTGTCCGGGACAGCAAATACGACCCAAGGAACCATAACCAACACTTTGAAATGATCAAGTTACATTGTTTGGCATTTTATGACAATTAAACTGGTATTCCACCAGTCGTGCCTGTATTATCGCCATCCATGGTCCAGGCCAGACGCCTTGTTATAGAGCCAGTACCGGATCGCATGATATTTTTCCAGGATATCAAATACGACCCAAGGAACCATAACCAATGCTTCAAAATAATCAATTTACATTTTTTTCCATTTTATCGAAATTAAACTGGAAGTCCGCCAGTCATGCCTATATTATCGCCTGCCATGGTCCAGGCCGGACACCTTGGCACGGAACCGGTACCAGATCGCATTATAGTTGTCGGGGACAGCAAATATGACCCAAGGAACCATAACCAAGGCTTCGAAATGATCAAGTTACATTTTTCGGCATTTTATGGCAATTAAATTGGAATTCCGCCAACCGTGTATGCATTATCGCCTACCATGGTCCAGGCTGGACGCATTGGTACGAAACCGGTACCGGATCCCATGATATTTGTCTAGGACATTAAATACGACCTTAGGAACCATAAGCAATGCTTTGAAATGATCAAATTATATTTTTGGCATTTTATGGAAATTAAACTGGATTTTCGCCAATTGTGCCTATATTTTCGCCTGCCATGGTCCAGGCCGGACGCCTTGGCATAGAACCGGTACCAGATCGCATGATATTTGTCCGGGACAGCAAATACGACCCAAGGAACTATAACCAAGGCTTGGAAATGATCAAGTTACATTTTTTGGCATTTTTGGGCAATTATATTGGTATTCCGCCAGTCGTGCCTACATTATCGCCTGCCATGGTCCAGGCCGGATGCCTTGGTACAGAGCCGATACCGGATCACATGATATTTGTCCGAGACATCAAATACGACCCAAGGAACCATAACCAACGCTTCGAAATGATCAAGTTACATTTTTTTGAATTTTATGCCAATTAAACTGGAATTCCTCCAGTCGTGCATGTAATATCGCCCGCTATGGTCCATGCCGAACACCTTGGTACAGAGCCGGTACCGGATCGCATGATATTTGTCCGGGACATCAAATACAACCTTAGCAACCATAACCAATGCTTCGAAATGATAAGTTACATTTTTTTGAATNAAATGATCAAGTTACATTTTTTTGAATTTTATGGCAATTAAACTGGAATTCCGCCAGTCGTGCCTATATTATCGTCCGCCATGGTCCAGACCGGACGCCTTGGTACGGAGCCGGTTCCGGATCGCATGATATTTGTCTGGGACAGAAAAAATACAACCCAAGGAACCATAACCAACACTTCGAAATGATCAAGTTACATTTTTTGGCATTTTATGACAATTAAACTGGTATTCCGCCAGTCGTGCCTGTATTATCGCCATCCATGGTCCAGGCCGGAAGCCTTGGTATGGAGCCGGTACCGGATAACATGATATTTGTCCGGGACATCAAATACGACCCAAGGAACCATAACCAACGCTTTGAAATAATCAATTTACATTTTTTGGAATTTTATGGCAACTAAACTGGAATTCCGCCAGTCGTGCCTATATTATCACCTGCCATGGTCCTGACCGGACGCCTTGGAACGGAGCCAGTACCGGATCACATGATATTTGTTCGGGACATCAAATATGACCCAAGGTACCACAAGCAACGCTTTGAAATGATCAATTTACATGTTTTGGCATTTTATTGCAATTAATATGGAATTCCGCCAGTCGTGCATGTATTATCCCCTGCCATTGTCCAGGCCGGATGCCTTGGTACAGAGCCGGTACCGGATAGCATGATATTTGTCCGGGAAATCAAATACGACCCAAGAAACCATAACACACGCTTCGAAATGATCAAGTTATATTTTTTGGCATCTTATGGCAATTAAACTGGAATTCTGCCAGTCGTGCCTGTATTAGCGCCTACCATGGTCCAGGCTGGACGCCTTGGTACGGAGCCAGTACCGGATTGCAAGATATTTTTCAGGGATAGCAAATACTACCCAAGAAACCATAACCAACGCTTCCAAATAATCAATTTACATTTTTTGGCATTTTATGGAAATTAAACTGGAATTCCGCCAGGCATGCCTATATTATCGCCTGCCATGTTCTAGGCCGGACACCTTGGCACGAAACCGGTACCAGATCACATTATATTTGTCCGGGACAACAAATACGACCCAAGGAACCATGACCAAGGCTTCTAAATGATCAAGTTACATTTTTTGGCATTTTTGGGCAATTAAATTGGTATTTCCGCCATTCGTGCCTGTATTATCGCCTACCATGGTCTAGGCCGGACGCCTTGGTACGGAGCCGGTTCCGGATCGCATGATATTTGTTCGGGACATCAAAATGACCCAAGGAACCATAACACACGCTTCAAAATGATCAAGTTATATTTTTTGGCATTTTATGGCAATTAAACTGGAATTCTGCCAGTTGTGCCTGTATTATCGCCTGTCATGGTGTAGGCCGGATGCCTTGGTACGGAGCCGGTATAGGATCATATGTTTTTTGTTTGGGACAGCAAATATGACCCAAGGAACCATAACATACGCTTCGAAATGATTAAGTTAAATGTTTTGGCATTTTATGGCAATTAAATTGGAATTCCGCGAGTCATGCCTGTATTATCACCTGCCATGGTCTAGGTCGGATGCCTTGGTATAGAGCCGGTACGNAAGTTACATTTTTTGGCATTTTATGGCAATTAAATTGGAATTCCGCGAGTCATGCCTGTATTATCACCTGCCATGGTCTAGGTCGGATGCCTTGGTATAGAGCCGGTACGGGATTGCATGATATTCTTCCGGGACATCAATTACGACCCAAGGAACCATAATCAACGCTTCAAAATGATCAAGTTACATTTTTGGCATTTTATGGAAATTAAACTAGAATTCCGCCAGTCGTGCATGTAATATCGCCCGCCATGGTCCAGGCCGGACGCCTTGGTACAGATCTGGTACCGGATCGTATGATAATTGTCCGAGACATCAAATACGACCCAAGGAACCATAACCAACGCTTTGAAATGATCGAGTTACATATTTTGTCACTTTATGGCAATTAAACTGGAATTCTGTCAATCGTGCAAGTAATATCGCCCGCCATGGTCCAGGCCGGACGCCTTGGTACGGAACCGGTACCGGATAGCATGATATTTGTCTAGGATATCAAATACAACCCAAGGAACCATAACCAACGCTTCAAAATGATCAATTTACATTTGTTTGCATTTTATGGCAATTAAACTGGAACTCCGCCAGTCGTGCCTGTATTATCGCTTGCCATGGTCCTGATCGGACGCCTTGGTACGGAGCGAGTACCGGATCGTATGATATTTGTCTGGGACATCAAATACGACCCAAGGAACCATAACCAACGCTTCAAAATGATCAATTTACATTTGTTTGCATTTTATGGCAATTAAACTGGAACTCCGCCAGTCGTGCCTATATTTTCGCCTGCCATGGTCCAGGCCGGACGCCTTGGCACGGAATCGGTACCAGATCACATGATATTTATCCGGGAAAGCAAATACGACCCAAGGAACGATAACCAAGGCTTCGAAATGATCAAGTTACATTTTTTGGCATTTTTGGGAAATTAGATTGGTATTCCGCCACTCGTGCTTGTATTTTCGCCTACCATGGTCCAAGCCGGACGCCTTTGTACGAAGCCGGTACCGGATCGCATGATATTTGTACGGGACATCAAATACGACCTTAGGAACCATAACCAATCCTTCGAAATGATCAAGTTACATTTTTTGGCATTTTGAGGCAATTAAACTGGAATTCCGCCAATCGTGCTTGTATTATCGCCTGCCATAGTCCAGGCCGGATGCCTTGGTATGGAGCTGGTACCGGATCGCATGATATTTGTCCGCGACATAAAATATGACCTTTGGAACCATAACCAACACTTCGAAATGATCAAGTTACATTTTCTGGCATTTTATGGCAATTAAACTGGAATTCCGCCAATCGTGCCTGTATTATTGCCTGCCACGGTCCAGGCCGGATGCCTTGGTACGGAGCTGGTACCGGATCGCATGATATTTGCCCGTGGCGTCAAATATGACCTTAGGAACCATAACCTACGCTTTGAAATGACCAAGTTACATTTTCTAGCATTTTATGGCAATTAAACTGGAATTCCGCCAGTCGTGCATGTATTATCGCCTGCCATGGTCCAAGCTGGACGCCTTGGTACGGAGCCAATACCGGATCGCATGATATTTGTCTGGGACATTAAATACGACCCAAGGAACCATAACCAACGCTTCGAAATGATCAAGTTACATTTTTTTGAATTTTACGGCAATTAAACTGGAATTTCGCCAGTTGTGCCTATATTATCGCTTTCCATGGTTCAGACCAGAAGCCTTGGTATGTAGCCTGTACCGGATCGCATGATATTTTTCCGGGACAGCAAATACGACCCAAGGAACCACAACCAACACTTCGAAATGATTAATTTAAATTTTTTGGCATTTTATGACAATTAAACGGGTATTCCGCCAATCGTGCCTATATTATCGCCATCCATGGTCCAGACCGGAAGCCTTGGTANACCAAGTTACATGTTTTGGCATTTTATTGCAATTAATATGGAATTCCGCCAGTCGTGCCTGTATTATCCCCTGCCATTGTCCAGGACGGATGCCTTGGTACGGAGCCGATACCGGATAGCATGATATTTGTCCGGGACATCAAATACGACCCAAGGAACCATAACACACGCTTCGAAATGATCAAGTTACATTTTTTGGCATTTTTTGGCAATTAAACTGGAATTCTGCCAGTCGTGCCTGTATTAGCGCCTACCATGGTCCAGGCTGGACGCCTTGGTACGGAGCCGATACTGGATTGCAAGATATTTTTCAAGGATAGCAAATACTACCCAAGGAACCATAACCAACGCTTCGAAATGATCAAGTTACAGTTTTTGGCATTTTATGGCAATTCCAGTTTTTGGCATATCGCCATCCATGGTCCAGGCCGGACGTCTTGGTATGGAACCGGTATCGGATCACATGTTATTTGTTCGGGACATCAAATACGACCCAAGGAACCATAACCAACACTCTGAAATAATCAATTTACATTTTATGGCATTTTATGGCAATTAAACTGGAATTCCGCCAATCGTGCCTGTATTATCGCCTGCCATGGTCCTGACCGGACGCCTTGGTATGGAGCTCGTACCGGATCGCATACTATTTGTACGGGACATCAAATATGACCCAAGGAACCACAACCAATGCTTCGAAATGATCAACTTACAATTTTTTGGCATTTTATGGAAATTAAACTGTAATTCCGCTAATCGTGCATATATTATCGCCTGCCATGGTCCAGGCTGGACGCCTTGGTACGGAGCCGGTACCGGATCACATGATATTTGTCCGGGACATCAAATATGACCCAAGAAACCATAACCAACTCTTCAAAATGATCAAGTTATATTTTCTTGAATTTTATGGCAATTAAACTAGAATTCCGCCAGTCATGCCTATATTATCGTCTGCCATGGTCCAAACCGGACGCCTTGGTATGGAGCCGTCACTGGATCGCATGATATTTGTCCGGGACAGCAAATACGACCCAAGGAACCATAACGAACATTTCGAAATGATCAGGTTACATTTTTTGGCATTTTATGACAATTAAACTGGTATTCCGCAAGTCGTGCATGTCTTATCGCCATCCATGGTCCAGGCCGGACGCCTTGTTTTGGAGCCGGTACCGGATCGCATGATTTTTTTCCGGGACATAAAATACGACCCAAGGAACCATAACCAACACTTCGAAATAATCAATTTACATTTTTTGGCATTTTATAGCAATTAAACTGGAATTCCGCCAGTCGTGCCCGTATTATCGCCTGCCATGGTCCTGACCGGACGCCTTGGTACAGAGCCAGTACCGAATCGCATGATATTTGTCCGGAACATCAAATACGACCCAAGGAACAACAACCAATGCTTTGAAATGATCAAGTTATATTTTTTTGCATTTTATGACAATTAAACTGTAATTCGCCAGTCGTGCATGTATTATCCCCTGCCATTGTCCAGGCCGGACGCCTCGGTACGGAGCCGGTACCGGATAGCATGATATTTGTGCGGGACATCAAATACTACCCAAGGAACCATAACACGCGCTTTGAAATGATCAAGTTACATTTTTTGGCATTTTATGGCAATTAAACTGGAATTCTGCCAGTCGTGCCAGTATTAGCTCCTACCATGGTCCAGGCTGGACGCCCTGGTACGGAGCCGGGACCGAATTGCAAGATATTTGTCAGGGACATCAAATACTAGCCAAGCAACCATAACCAACACTTCGAAATGAGTAATTTACATTTTTTGGCATTTTATGGCAATTAAACTGGAATTCCGCCAGTCGTGCTTGTATTATCGCCTGTCTTGGTCCAGGCCGGATGCCTTGGTACGGAGCCGGTACAGGATCGTATGTTTTTTGTCCGTGACAGGAAATACGACCCAAGGAACCATAACATACGCTTCGAAATGATTAAGTTACATTTTTTGGCATTTTATGGGAATTATACTGGAATTCCGCCAGTCGTGCTTGTATTATCGCCTGTCTTGGTCCAGGCCGGATGCCTTGGTACGGAGCCGGTACAGGATCGTATGTTTTTTGTCCGTGACAGGAAATACGACCCAAGGAACCATAACATACGCTTCGAAATGATTAAGTTACATTTTTTGGCATGTTATGGCAATTAAATTGGAATTCCGCGAGTCGTGCCTCTATTATCGCCTGCCATGGTCTAGGTCCGACGCCTTGGTATAGAGCCGGTACTGGATAGAATGATATTCTTCCAAGACATCAAATATGACCCAAGGAACCATAATAAACGCTTCAAAATGATCAAGTTACATTTTTGTCATTTTATAGAAATTAAACTGGAATTCTGCCAGTCGTGCATGTAATATCGCCCGCCATGGTCCAGGTCGGACGACTTGGTACGAAGCCGGTATCGGATCGCATCATAATTTTCCGAGACATCAAATACGACCCAAGGAACCATAACCAACACTTTGAAATGATCAAGTTCCATTTTTTGTCATTTTATGGCAATTAAACTGGAATTCCGCCAGTCGTGCATGTAATATCGCCCGCCATGGTCCAGGCCGGACGCCTTGGTACGGAGCCGGTACCGGATAGCATGATATTTGTCCGGGACATCAAATACGACCCAAGGAACCATAACCAATGCTTCAAAATGATCAAGTTTTATTTTTGGCATTTTATGGCAATTAAACTGGAATTCCACCAGTCGTGCATGTAATATTGCCCGCCATGGTCCAGGCCGGACGCCTTGGTACGGAGCCGGTACCGCATCGCATGATATTTCTCCGGGACATCAAATACGACCCTAGGAACCATAACCAACGCTTCGA
This sequence comes from Nicotiana knightiana, assembly GCA_005239525.1. NCBI lineage: Eukaryota > Viridiplantae > Streptophyta > Magnoliopsida > Solanales > Solanaceae > Nicotiana > Nicotiana knightiana. Next base: position 6,905 of record ML394946.1, on the reverse strand, counting down.
AATGATCAAGTTACATTTTTTGTCATTTTATGGCAATTAAACTGGAATTCCGCCAGTCGTGCTTGTATTATCGCCTTCCATGGTCCAAGCCAGATGCTTTGGTACGGAACCGGTACCGGATCGCAAGATATTTGTCTGGGACATTAAATACGACCTTAGGAACCATAACCAACGCTTTGAAATGATCAAGTTATATTTTTTGGCATTTTATGATAATTAAACTGGTATTTCGCTAGTCGTGCCTGTATTATCGCTAGGTGTGGGCATATATCGGGTAAAATCGATAACCCGAACCGTTAATTCTTTATTGGGTTATCGGTATTGGGTTAATGGGTTAACGGTTCGGTAACGGGGTAAAAAACATTTATTGGGTTATCGATTTGGGCTCGGTTTGCAATTTTGTTATTGGGTAAAAACCGATAACCCAATAAGAATGAACTAATTTACCCTTAAGTATATACTAGAGTTTTATTTCCATAATTCCCTCTTCAATAGTTCAGTTGTCCGCTAGTCTCAAACTCTCAATTGTTTCCGCCGTAGCCCGCAAGTACCCTACTCCAGGCTGTAGTCAATAGATGTCCAAATTAGTATAGAATGACTTTGAAGGCAACTGCTTGTTCTTTTCTGTGCTTGGTTATTGAAGTTTAGTTGCAAGTAATAATACTTTTGTTTCTTGAATTGTGAAGACTGTAAATTTACATTCTAGTTTTGTACTCCACAAACTTTCATTGCGCTTGTGGGGGCTTTTCTTCTTTTCCTTACTTGTTTATGAATGTTCAGGCCCAAATTACTAGTAAAAAGCAGTGAATGTTACAGGGCCACAATTTGAGGCTCGTTAAACGTGTATAAAAGTGCCTACTATGATGCTTGTTATAAGATCTTTACTTGACAGACCAAGTGACCAACTACGATATTGTATACAACAAACTTCTGGCAGTTTGATTTCTTAGTTTTATATATTGCAAATTTTCTTTAGTTTTTTTATCTTATTGGGTAAACCGATAACCGAACCCGATGATGAACGATAACCGATTAACCGATAACCGATAACTAATACCTTATCGGTTTGGTTATCAGGTTATCGGGTTATGATATTTGTAAACCGATAACAGATAGGCATAACCGATAATGTTCAAAACCGAACCGAACTGACCGATACCCACCCCTAATTATCGCCATCCATGGTCCAGGCCGGACGCCTTGTTATGGACATGGTACCAGATCGCATGATATTTTTTCGGGACATCAAATACGACCCAAGGAACCATAACCAATGATTCGAAATAATCAATTTACATTTTTTGGAATTTTATGGCAATTAAACTAGAATTCCGCCAGTCGTGCCTATATTATCGCCTGCCATGGTCCTGACCGGATGCCTTGGTGCAGAGCCAGTACCGGATCGCATGATATTTTTCTGGGACATCAAATACGACCCAACGAACCACAACCAACGCTTTGAAACGATCAAGTTACATTTTTTGGCATTCTATAACAATTAAACTATAATTCGCCAGTCGTGCCTGTATTATCCCCTGCCATTGTCCAGGCCGAACGCCATGGTACGGAGCCGGTACCGGATAGCATGATATTTGTCCGGAACATCAAATACGACCCAAGGAACCATAACACACGCTTCGAAATGATCAAGTTACATTTTTTGGCATTTTATGGCAATTAAACTGGAATTCCGCCAGTCGTGCCTGTATTATCGCATGTCATGGTCCAGGCCAGATGCCTTGGTACGGAGCCGGTACAGGTCGGGCGCCTTGGTATGTGCCTCTATTGCCAGCCATGATCTAGGTCGGGCGCCTTGGTATAGAGGTGATACTGGATAGCATGATATTCTTCCGGGACATCAAATACGACCCAAGGAACCATAATAAACGCTTCAAAATAATCAAGTTACATTTTTGGCATTTTATGGAAATTAAACTGGAATTCTGCCAGTCGTGCATGTCATATTGCCCGCCATGGTCCAGGCCGGACGACTTGGTACGAAGCCGGTATCGGATCGCATGATAATTTTCCGGGACATCAAATACGATCCAAGGAACCATAACCAACGCTTCGAAATGATCAAGTTACCTTTTTTGTCATTTTATGGCAATTAAACTGGAATTCCGCCAGTCGTACATGTAATATCGCCCGCCGTGGTCCAGGCCGGACGCCTTGGTACGGAGCCGGTACCGGATAGCATGATATTTGTCCGGGACATCAAATATGACCCAAGGAACCATAACCAATGCTTCAACATGATCAAGTTACATTTTTGGCATTTTATGGCAATTAAACTGGAATTCCACCAGTCGTGCATGTAATATTGCCCGACATGGTCCAGGCCGGACGCCTTGGTATGGAGCCGGTACCGGATCGCATGATATTTGTCCGGGACATCAAATACGACCCAAGGAACCATAACCAACGCTTCGAAATGATCAAGTTACATTTTTGTCATTTTATGGCAATTAAACTGCAATTCCGCCAGTCTTGCATGTAATATCGCCCGCCATGGTCCAGGCCGGACGCCTTGGTACGGAGCCGGTACCGGATATCATGATATTTGTCCGGGACATCAAATACGACCCAAGGAACCATAACCAACGCTTCAAAATGATCAAGTTTTATTTTTGGCATTTTATGGCAATTAAACTTGAATTCCACCAGTAGTGCCTGTATTATCGCCT
>ML394943.1:1365-60795 GCA_005239525.1 Nicotiana knightiana | reverse complement strand
TTCTTCTTCATCTGAACCGTAGACAGTGTCAGCTTGCTTGAAAGTCTGCTCAAGATGAGGTATTGGCGGTTCCAAAAGTTAATAGGGATTGCGCCAAGGTGGCGACCAGTCGTTGAATTCCTGCCAAGTGTACTCATACCTCAGACCGAAAGTGGTACCATGATCCTTGAGCTTTATAGGCTTCGTGATCCCATGGAGGTTTTACCGAGCCCTTTGCCTTGCTCATATCCTCCCCGGTTCAAGATGTTCTCGATCTTGTTATCCCATAATTTGTCCTTGTCGATGGCATTGACCGGTTCAATATGGTGGTAAGTTCCTCTGCCTATCTTTCTTTTCCCGTCAATCATCGGAATAGTTTGACAGCCATAAATGGGGTTGCTACCGTCACCAAGAATAATCACCTCTTGGTGGTTCCACTCGAATTTTACCGCCTGATGTAGTGTTGATGCCATGGCCCCAGGAACATGGATCCAGGGTCGCCCCAACAACAGGTTGTAGGATGTCGGAACATCCATCACCTAGAAATTCACTTCGAACCAAGTCGATCCCATCTGTAGACATAGACTGATCTCCCCCATGGTGGACCTATGAGAACCGTCGAAAGCCTTCACATTGATCGCCCCATCTTTTATCTCATATAGCCCTCTGCCCAATTTCTTGAGTGTTATCAGCGGAAAGATGTTAAGACTGGAACCTCCGTTGATCAAGATTTTTGTGATGAAATGATCCTCGTTCTGCACGGTGATGTGCAGCGCTTTGTTGTGCCCCAATCCTTCATGTGGTAGCTCATCCTCATGAAAAGTGATTTTATGACTCTCCAGTACCTGGCCTACCAAATTGGCCATTTCTCCACTAGTGATGTTGTTTGGCACATATGCTTCACTCAACACTTTCAACAAAGAATTCCATTGTATTTCGGAATTCTGCAGCAGAGAGAGGATGGATATCTGTGCCGTTGTCTTATTTAACTGGTCGATGAATGAGTACTCCTTCTTCTGTATCTTTCTCCAAAGGTCATCGGGACCTGTCTCAATAAGGAGAGGCCGGTTAGCGGCCTGCTTGCTCGACTCGGCCAGATGCTCAGGGGTGTAGACCCTACCAGTTCTAGTCATACCCTGTGCTGCGACAGCTTCCTTAGACCTGGCCTTGCTTTTCCTTCTCGCCTCGGCTCTGTAGTCCCAAGGAATAGTGTTTGAGTAAAAGGGTGGCGTGGTTGACATTGCCACCGGAATTGGTGCAGCCATCTTTATTTCAAACGGAATGTGTGTTCGGGGTGGCAAGTTTGCGACCTCGAACGAAGCTGGTGTATTTGCTGGAGATGCAAATTCAACTTCAATCGGAACTGGTGACTTTGGCGGCGGCACTGCTTCAAACTCGAACGACATAGACATATTTACCTCAGAGGCCTCAGATCGTTGAATCTGGACTATGATTGGTTTGAGAGTGACTGTGGATTTCTTTGGGTCATCGCCTTCTGCGATCAACCCGATTGACCCCGCGGGGTCCCAATCATCTTCTATTTCAATCATATGGATGCCTCCACCCTTATGGTCTGGCAGAGGATTGTCGCGAACGTTTGGAACGGGGTCTTTTGCCACAATAATTTTGTTGTCAATGAGAGCCTGTATTTTGTCCTTTAGAGAACGACATTCTTCCATGGTGTGTCCCTTCATGCCGGAATGGTATGCACAGGATTTGTTTGGGTTAACCCATTGAGAAGGATTCTCAGGGGTGGCAGCAGGAATAGGTGTAACATAACCAGTGGCTTTGTGTTTTTCATATAGTTGGTCAATGGGCTCGGCTATGGCGGTATATTGTTTTGGAGGACGACGATCAAAATTAGGACGAGGTCTAGGGAAGTTTTGGCATGCAGGAGGGGATTGATAATGAGATGACTGTGAATTATAAGTGTAGTAGACAAGAGCGAATTGTGGATATTTGGGCGAAGCAGGTTGATATATGGGTGGTGGAGATTGATAGGAAGGTGGTGGAGTTTTGTAATTTGGCGATGGAGCTTGGTAATTTGGTAAAGGATGATATGTGATTGGAGGTGTCGGGTAGGTTTGGTACTTGAGTGGGGACTTGGTTCTTTGTGCAACCATTACGGCTCCTACATCTCTCTTTTTAGACACACCACCGGACTGTAGAGCCTTGTTAGTGTCTTGTAAGGCTTCAAAATTTGTGACCATACCGATTTTGATACCTTCTTCAATCCGCTCTCCCAATTTGATGATGTCAGAAAACTTGCGGCTCTCAACCATCATTAACTGTTCATAGTACTGCGGGTCCTGAGCTCGGACAAAGAACTTGTTCATCTGTTATTGTTCTAGAGCAGGTCTGACTTTGGCGGCTTCGGACTTCCAGCGAGTAGCATACTCGCGAAAGGTTTCTGTAGGCTTCTTCTTCAAATTCTGAATGTAGAACACATCTGGTGCATTCTCTGTGTTGAACCTAAACCTATCCATGAAATCAGACGTCATGCCTACCTAATTTGACCATTTCTTGGGGTCTTGGCCGATGTACCAAGACGGTGCATCTCCCTTCAAACTCCTCATGAACAGCTTCATGCGGCTTCTTTCATCCTTTACCACGCCGACCAATTTGTCGCAAAAGGTCCTCAGATGGACTCTCGAATCACCAGTACCGTCAAACATTTCGAACTTTGGAGGTTTGTACCCCTCGGGCAGTTCGACATCAGGTTGGATACAAAGGTCTTCATAGTTCAACCCTTCGATCGTTTTGGTCCCTTCAACACCCTGAACTCGGTTGGTCAGTTTCTAAAGCTCTTCGGCCAAGTTCCTGATAAGTAAATCCTTTTCATCAGACTCGGACGCCTGTGGGATAGGCGGAGTGGAATGGGTCATGGTTTCCACATAGATGGGATTGTTATAGGTGTGGAAATGGTCTTTTGTGGGATTTTGAGGTTCTGGGATGAGCAATGGGGTGTTATTTATGGTGTGGCAAGCAGTGTACTGTGTCGGGAGGGTTTGGTTCTTTGGGGCAGTGGTGTGATGGTTTTGCTGTCTTAGGATATTTTGTGGAGGTGTGGGTTTTTGAGCATTTGGAAGGTTGACGTCAAGGACGTTGAGGGAAAATGATAAGCTTGCCAGATTCCGGACCTGATCTAGTTCTTCCTGAAACTTCAAAATTTTTGTTCAAGTGGCGACATGTTCTCATGCAGGACCTGAATACCTCGGCCATCAGTGGCCTCTACCCTTTCAATCACATTCTCCTTTCTAATGTCGCTGGACTCTTCCATCTTATTTTTGCCTTTTGTTTTGTCCTTAGGAGGACTAGGGAGAGGAGTAGGTGGAGGGCCCTTGGATCTGGTGCGATAGGCTGATGATGCCAGAATGTGCGAACTAACCTTTGGGGGGGAGTAAGAAAAAATAGAAACAAAAGTTAACCAAGTCAGTGAGGATTATGAAAAGGGTATTGCAGTATTTAAACACATAATGCGGAAATGAAAGCGTGTCCTAAGTTGGGGACCTCTTTGTGCCCGAGGTAGGCCTAGCGACATTGATTTGGAGAACTTAAAATGCTAAATGCCTCATTTTATTGATAATAAAAGCAGAAGAATCCCAAAATGACATACAAAAAATAAAATCACTAATGGCCATTGGCCTTATTACATTGCTGGAAAAAATAAAGACATTCCTATCTACTTGGTCCTAGAAGGACCTTCCCCAGATTCGGCATTCCTGCTTTCTTCTAACAGCCTTTCCAGCTCGCGAAGTCCCAGCAGCAGATAAGTTCTGGCTAAACATCCCCCTGCAACTCCCTCATCCTTTTGACAGTCTTCAACCCTTTTGATGAACTTTTCTTCTAAATCGATTATACCTCGTTCCAAATATCCTAGCCCTTTTGTTGGCGCTAATAGCCATGTCCTTCCATTCCTCGATCAGTCTTTTGTTGGACTCATGTATCTTGTGGTGATCATCCTCATTCTCCCGGATCCTTTTATGCAACTGGTTGAACTTGACTTGTGCTTCAGCTCTTTCATCTACAACCCTGTGACCTCGGACGTACCCTGGCTTGCTCTGACCACCCAGATCTTCTTCTAACCAACCCGGATAGAAAGGGGTATAACCGGCGTGATACCTGTCCGGCTCGATGGTGTCTTTCTCAAGTATAACCTTGTAGTGCCATAGGTGTTGAGCTTGGCACCTGTGAGGACTGTCATTGTTTTGAAAGTCGGCTCGGATATGGCTCATCTTCTCAACCCCAGGGATGACTTGCTTCCTTCCTGCCTGCCTCATAACTCGAAGAGGGACGTAAGGGTAGGTCCCTCTGAGACCAATCAATACCAGAAATGATGCGTCCCGTGATTGAATGATGAACTCATCTGTTGGAAACCATTTGAACATCCAGTTACGTTTTGAAAAAAATAAATACTCGAAGTAAAAAATTAATCGCATGCAAAGGGAATAGGAAAGGGCGCAAGTATTTAAAAATAAAGGCATAGATTCACGAAACAATTTGAAATGGTAAAAGCCTATAATCCCCAGCAGAGTTGCCATGTTGTCGCGCCCCCCTTTATTTCCTCGCGGAGATCGGGTTCAGGACCTTTTTGGGAAAAACTCCTTTCGAAGGAAGAAGTTAAAGGAAGAGTCTCCACCTAACAATTTTTACGGTGTGTTAGGGCACCTTGAGTAGTTAACTCATGAACTAGTTTGCATTACCAGAGATTGGGTAAGGGCTTGAAGTTATCCTAAGGGGAAGGTGTTAGGCACCCCTCAGGATCCATAATTGTGGGTCCCGGCCAAATAATTTCGTGAATACAGAAAATAAGCAAATAACAAGCAAGACTCACATAACATGGGATTTCAAACAAGTATTGGAGTTTTATTGAAGATTTAAAAGAAATTAGAAGTAAACATTTGAGAAGATATCCTAGGTTTAAAGTAATACGGATCACATTAATGTAATACCCGGTAATCACTCCTCGAAGAGGGGCTACACGTGGTATTAGTGCACCGGTCATCATATCCATATTCTACCCTTCCCACCCCGTGAAGGTAATTAAAGTGTATGTTGGTCACGGATTCTATTGCGTGCTATTACCCGTCCCATCTTATCAGTCCTGCAGGAAGTTAGGACTACTATCTTAAATGGTAGGTACTAGGCAGAACCCCTAGGTTTAAAGGACGAATTCTAAGAGACAAATAAAATATTTAGGATTGCAAGTATAGGGGACACACAGGAGCAGATATGAGGCTCATGAATCCCTCCACAAATTAATACACATAACTAGCACGACTCAAACACAAAGAGGTCTTGAATTTCAGAACCTAAGGCAAGATGTCTAAGTGAGAATACAGTAATGGGGCAGTCTGATTACTGAGTTTCAGAAGAAATCTTCTTACCAGTTCTAGACTATGAATTCTGATTTGGAATTAGCCAAACTAAACAAAGAGATAGTTTTCCCAGTTTTAATAAACTTAATGCCTAAGGCTTTCCTAGGCGGGTTTACCAGACTCCAGTTATCCTGTTTAGACTTAATCGTGGTAAAGGAGTGAGTATTTAAACTAATGTGAATGCAGTGTCCTATAAAATAGGATATGTAAATGCATACAGGGTGTGGAATGATGCAAACCTACGCATGCTTTTCTAAATGCAAAAACGTTTTCAGAAATCAGAATCCATTATTATTTAGGGAGGAATTTACTTATTAACACATCTTTTTTACTCGAAACAGGAAATACAGAAGCGTAGTTAAGTTGTTGAACCTAGCACATGATTTCTAATGCAAATAGCAGTATGTCCTTAACACATGAGTTTGGCATAGGTAATATGGCATGTTGAGAATGAATTCCTAGGATAACATGATCTCTAATGCGAGTATTGACGATTAATGTTTTTAACCTAAACAGGATTTCTAGACATGGTGATCATGAAGATGTAAAGACGGTAACATTATAACAACCATTTTATAGTTATTTAACTACGAAGGGTTTCTAAGTGAGGCATGAGTATGGCAAAGATGTTGAGATAAACAGGCCTAAAACATGTTCTCTAATGCATGCATGGCAAGTATTCCTAAGCATGGTAGCTATTGCACACGTATACAAAATAAATCCAATAGCATGGTTTTTACCCATAATTTTACAAAGCATGCACAACCCCGCCCATTTAACTATCCATCCCATAACCGTTTTTACAATTAGTTATTACTGACCAGCCTTGCACAAACTCCATAAATAAGGAAATTAAGAAGTTACACTATAGAAGGCCTAACAGTAGGCCCAAGTCCTCAAATCCAACAATGTAATATATCATGACCTTTTGTAACCCAGGTGTGTCAGAGTTCCTAAGGATCTCAGAAGACCCTAGACATTGCTCACACCCAAGTACCCTAGCCAGGAATGAGTAAGTGCAGTGTGGAACGCCAACCTTGTGCGTCAGAGTTCAATGGGTACTCAAATGGTCCCCAAGGCAGTGCTTACACGAAGGGGCTGAACTTAGAACTAAGAGTAGTGAGATGTGCCTATAATTTAGAAAAGAGTTGAGTTTGAAAAGCAGCTTTTGGAAATAACTGTTTTTAAAAATAGCTTCAGAGAACAACATGAGAGTTTGCTTTACGAAAATAGGTTTTGCAGAAGAAAGAAACAGGACAATCAGCAACCCAGAACATACATGGTTTATGAAGAAAACACAAGCAGGGATAGGGGGACTGGGGGACAAATAAGCCACACAGTAGATGCAGACTTGCACAAAAATAGTCCTTAGGCTAGTGCTATATGGTTTAAACAATCACAGCGTAGTTATCACAGAATGTTCATGCCAGGAATCTAACAGCATCAGATTTGGGGGTGTCAAACAGAGTCACATATTAGGTCCAAGATTAGGATTTATATAATAACTAAGTATTAGGGGGTACATGCTCATAGTGTTGGGAGTCAGGCAGATTCACGATGGAAACATATAAGGGAAAGCAGTAGACATGTTAGATTAAAGGGAAAGGAGAATCACATAGGCAAAAAAACGTGAGAAACATGTTGAGTTTGATGCTATAAACTTAAACTAGAAACATACCAGTTTTGAATGAAAGAATGAATGTAGAATGAAGAGCAGTAATGCAAAGGACAGCAGAGTAGTAGTGAGTAGATGCAACAGAACAGGAGAGCAGCAGAGCAATAACACAATAGTCAGCCTTGGCTTGTAGCCGGCTAACACATAAACAGTAACAAGTAACACCAGAAGTAACAGAGCAGAGAGATTTTGTGTAAGAGAGATAACTTTTTAACCACTAGTGTTCGTGTATCTATTGGTTTTTTTTATGCTAAAGAGAGTAGAGTGTTTATAATTCTGAAAGAGTAAAGAAAATAAGGTAAGGAATAATTAGTCTAACATAATTATGGAAACAATAATCAATCAGTGTCAATTAAAGGCCTGGACTCTTTTTAATTAGGGAGTCAAGTTCAAACGGGCCAATCAGAGTTAAATCAGGGAAAGGAATTAACTAGAGTGATCTTACCATAACGGGGGTAGTAAAAGCATGGAGTGTGTAATAAAGACCAAGTTCATAACACGTAATTAAGGAAAGTACACACTGATAGCATATTCACAAAACAAAGCATGGGTTTAATTCTAAAAATTAGTCAAGGGAATCTCGACTGTAATTGAAATCATATGGAATCAGGCATAATCAAGGAAAGTATCACACAATCAAGGGAAGCGATTCGAAAAATTAGTACAGAACATACAGAACCATAGGTTCAAGGAAAACATCACAGAGTCAGTAGAAGGTATCAGGAACCCTAACCATGTATTAGAGTAAGAAACATAGAGCACATAGAGATCCTAGAAGAAGTATACAGGTTGGCTAAACATAGCAAACAAGACAGACTAAAAACCTAAAAATTAGGATTTTTCGTAAGAAGCTTTGAATCAAAACGTATTAACAAAGAAAAACATAGAATAACATTAAAGCAAAAGTAAAAAAAAATCAATTTTTGAAAGGGGTTTGTGAAATCCTAGTTTTAAAAATTGAAAGATCGTTTAAAGATGAAAGTTTTTAGGGAAAAACATAGAAAAGCTTCGTAATACTATAAATCTAAAGTAGATCTAGACTAAATCAAAAGATATAGGGTTAGGGTTTCGTGGAACTCAGAGAAGTAAGAATAAACTTAAAGACGGCATCGGCCTAAGCCGGAACAGGTTGTAAACTTACTCAAACGGCCGGGGAGTCCGAAAAGTGGCACGGGACCATGGGAGGTGAGTTGGACCACTCCAGGTTCGCCTGCGAGCCATAGAGTATCACTGGACCGGTGCAAAGTGAACAAATAGACATGAGACGATGAGGAGCCATAGCTTCTGGTGAGAGAACCAGTCGGAGAGTATGACCGGACTCCATCGGAGAAGAGAAGCCAAATGAGGCTTCTAGAGAGAACTTAGAGCGTAACAACGAGAGATAGAGAGAGAGAGAGAGTGAGTGTTGAGAGAATGAGGGGTCGGAGGGGGGTAGTGATTAGGTTTAATTATGGTAACCCTGATCTGGACCGTTGATCTCATTTGATCAACGGTTCAGATCAAGTGTGGGATTGGGTCGGGTTCTTTGTGGGTTTTGGGTCAGGTGGGTTGGGTTTAAAACTGGTTATAATTTAAATAGAAATGGGCTAAACGTTAAATACCCAATTAAATAAGATAATTAATTAATAAAATAGATAATAATTATGTAAAAGAAAATTAAGACCAAATAAATGAAATTAAGGCGATTGACTAAGATATAAAAATTATAAATGATCATTCACTGATTTTAAAATGGTATAAATGCACATTTGTTCTGAAGTAATTAATTAATAGAAAAAATTCAAATCCGGAATGACCCGCGACTCGGTCCGGTCCGACCCTGTTCTGAAAGGATTCACACCTGTTCCAACAGCTATGACTGTTCTGAAAGGGTGCAAAACTTTTTCAGAAATAGTAATCCCAGAATTTTTACTTACTAAATTTTCTGATCTTCTTCTTCTGCACAGAATATTCCAGTGTGTTTTACAGCCTTCGAGTGGTTTGTTGTTCACCGGCATTTTTGGTACCAGCACTCCGGTGAGTTAAATTGTTCTATCTTGGGAGGATATATTCCAACACCTCAGGTACTTGAGGGGAATAATTCCTTAAGGACACACTGTGTATTCAGTGGACTCGGTTTATTCTTATATTATTTTTCCTAGAAAAAAGCTAAGGACGCATGGACTAGCGCCTGCGCTCAGCACGCGCTAGTGGTCGCGCTAGTCAGGTTTCTCACTGTCCCTGGTATATTCCACTAGCGCGGCCGCGCTAATCCCGCGCTAGTGAGATTTCTTAGTGTTTCTGTATTTTTCAGAAATTATTATTGTTTTATTTTACAGCAATACAGATTAATAACAGTGCACTCATACTCAAGGATTCCTATGGTGCAATAATTATTAGGTGCACCTCTACAAGTAAGTTTGTGGTTCAAAACCTACTCCGGACGGTCTTGTTTCTTGAGTATACATATATATATGTGAAAATCAATAAAATTTTAAAAAGTATAAATTTTGAACCTATAATTCTAAAAGTTTAGTGGGTCTAGGGTAAGATACTAAAGTTAAACCCGTCAAATAAAAATTCTAGATACATCTATTTATAACAGTGCACTCATTCTCTTGAAATCCTGGATCTGCCTCTGAATGAAAGTCATTACTATACATGCAATAATTCAAATATAATGAGAAGTATAAGTTGTATTCAAATGCAATTTATACAACTGCCAACTGCAATTTATAAGTATAAGTCTCGTTTCCTAGTTGAAATCTTATTCATTAAATATAAAATTTCATCTTAAAATTCTAGCTCTTCATTTATATTTCTTCAGCGACATATATATATATATATATATATATTAGGGATACTGCATATAATCTGCCTTGTCCTATGACCATATTACCAACTACACACATTTCTTTTCTGGATTCCTATTACCCCCTAAACTATTTTAAAGTAAATATTTTTACCCATTAAAAAACTACAACCAGATGCGTGCAAAGTGGTGAAATACACGCGCCTAAAATGTGTTTTCTTACTTAAAAACTTTTTTTCACCGTTTTCTCTTTCTTCCTTATTTTCCTATTTGCAGACCTTCATTACCATATCTGGCCAAAAGGTAAAAGCCTCATCTGAGCTCCACTATTAAACTTCTTAAAGCATTCTTTTTTTCTCTTTCCTAATTTCTCAATCGTTTTTCATTTCAATGGCGAACTTGTTAGACGCTAGATGTCACTCTCGATCTCTGTTTTTATCACGACTTGCCGCATACGACGAGATCTTTATTCTTCGTTAAACTGAGTTTTTGATGGATTTTTTATAATACTTGTTTGATATTGTCAGATCTAGCTGGAGAACGAAACTCCAACGAAGACCCTTGCTCCAACGAAACTGCATTGTTGTTGACCGTTTTGACTGTTCGTAAGTTCTTACTGAATCATGCTCGTTGCTCCCTCTAATTGTAGTTCTGTTTCTGTTATTAAACATATTTGCTTTTGATTTCTGAGTTGACTTTGTGTTTCGCTCCGACATTTCGCCGTTGAAAAGATGTCCCTCTTGTTCGTGCGGGAAGAGGTTTAGAAGAAGAAGGATACTAATTAATTAGATGTAATTAATTCTGTAATGTCCAATTGACACTTGTACCTGTTAATCAATTTTAATTATTTTTGTAACTTCCACTTGCCCTTAGGAGAGTGTGTACACTCTCTATGCCATGTCAGTACTTAGGGTGGTGTTTATTACACTTTAAAATAGTTTAGGAGGGTAATAGGACTCCAGAAAAAAAATATATGTGTAATTGGTAATGTGGTCATACATCGGGGAGGATTTTATGCATTATCCCTATAAATTAACAAAAAGAGGTTTCTTCTATACATGCAGTAATGCGTTATATTCTTTAACGTAGCAAAATACATATTTACTAAGGGTCTAAAAGAATTCAACTAATAAAGCACTATTGAGTATATATGCATCAATGAATTACTATATTTATTAAAGAAATTAAATATTATTAATTATACAAGGGATTACCATTAGAGGAGAAACCTTTTTATTTAATAAGTTATTATCTGTTGGAGAAGAGGAGTTAATTTCTTAAAAAAATAATAATTTATATGCAACTAATAAGGAAGTCCATAATGGGAATATAAAAAAAGTAGTAAAAAGAAAACACTCATAAATAAATCGTATTTCAACTACGACTTATAAATCGGCGTTCATCCGTTTCAATGATAGGGCTTATAATTCAAAACACTTCTCTCTGAAAGAAGTGAATTGGATGGGCAGACTTTAATCCCAATCGAAATTATTCCCAATATTTTAATTTTTATTTTTTTTTGGGGGGGAAGGGGAGAGGAGAGGGAATTAAAAGGGTGAAAAAGTTCTAAGAAAGTCAAACATCGACTTCATAATAAAACTTCAATCCTAAATATCAAATTTTAAAATACTAATGCTAGTTACAATTTTATCCAAACTAAAATGTAGCAATATAAAAGTCGGATTAATACTACTTTATTTGAAAACTACTTTATCCAACCAATTCTAGAAGTACTTTTTTTTCAAAAAGATATTTTTTTTTAAGTTAGAAGTATTTGGTGAAACTTTTGGAAAAAAAAAAAGAAAATGCTTTTAAAAGAAGCAGAAGTAGTTGCTTCTCTCCGGAACACTTTTTAAAACGTATTTCTGAGAAAAAATATACGAAGCAGTTTTTAAAAGCTTAATCAAACACTAGTTACTGTTTAGAAGTGTTTTTTAATTAATTAGTCAAACACAAACTGATTTTCACCCAAAGCCCTTTTGACTAAAAATACTTCTTCAAATCAGTTGATTTTTACGGTTTGACCAAACATGAGGCTTGGACATAAAAATATTTTGGCTTTTTAAAATCCTTTTTCTTTTGAGATAATTGTTTTGTCATACATTGTAGTCAGTTGTTCACTCCAACTTGAGTTTTTTAAATAAAGAAATTACTTCCTTCACAAAACTTTAATTTTCAAGTAAAATGTATAATCAAACACAATTTAACTTTCAAATATTATTTCCAACTTCGGTTTCAAATAAAAAAAAATTCAGATTTTAACCAAATATATGTCCAAATTAAAACGCCTTTCTAGCTTAGGAAAATAAGTTTTAATGAGACCTATAAAAATTAAATATGTGTTTACTTTAATGAGAAAAATGTCACTATTAGCTTACTAAAAAAGTGCCACGTCTTCCCTCGTACTCCACTTCCCCTGAAAAAGGAATTATATGGCAGAGACAATAAAAATCTGTCACTCATTTCTCCATCTCCACTGTACTCTGTAAATATAACGCTTCCGTCGGAGATTCTGCCATTTTATCCCGCCGGCAATGGCGAATCCCGGCCAATGGGAAGGTTACAACTTGGAGTACAGAGATAAGGTTGATGACTCATGGTATAGTGTACGACTCGTGTTGAAAGGTCAAACGTTGACTGTGAAGTACGAGGGATATCCGGATGAAGTCGACACAATTTTCGACGCCGGAGACTTCAAGTCAAAGGAGGAAGTCGATGAACTGGTTGAAAGGTTCCGGTGTGTGTCGCCGCAGCTGCAGGATAGCGAATGCTGTACTCTCAAGGAAGGTATGATTGTCTGTGTTGCCTGTAATGCTTTCGGTGAGGATGACGTGCTCTTCTACGACGCTGTTATTGAAGCACTGAGTTATGCATCTCAGTACTTGCTTATTTCCTAAGTATAATTTCCTCTGTTTTATGTTAGTATAAAGATATATTTGTAGCTCCAGTCCCCGGAATCTATGGCGAAAATCCTTTCATTTCTTTTTAGCATTTTTTCCCTGAAAAGTTTGCTGATCTTTCTGTCGAAATGGAACTAGGTAATAGTATCTATTTGTATGTGAAGACACTAGTTCAATTTTCTATAGTTGCAATATCTTTTAATTTTTTAACTTTTTCTTTTTTAAGCCCCTTTATCGGAAATTATACATCCGCCACCGTGTGAAGATATGTATTACTTTACAATTTAGTCCAAAACACGGAAAAGAGCCAAATATAACTTTGTACTATCAAAAACAGTTTATGCGTATCCCTCGTTATACTTTGAGTCCAAATATATTCATGTCGCTATATTATTAGTTCAAATATATCATTTCCGTTAAGTTTGTCCAAAGTAGACATCGAATACTACGTGATACAGACATTTGATGAGGTGGATGCCACTTGGCTTGCCACCTCATCGCCCCTAACTCATTTTACCTCTCCATTCTATTTTTTTTCTACCACTAAAATTTTCTTTCCCTCCGCCACTATAGTCACCATTACTGCTAAGTATAAAAAATATTGTATTTCAAATTTAATTTTATATATAAATTAGGGGCGCTGAGGTGGCATGCCATGTGACATCTATCTCATCAAATATCAGTGTCACGTAGCATTGGATATCCACCTTGGACAAACTTAACGAAAGAGGAATATATTTGAACCATTAGTATTACGGCAGGGGTATATTTGCACCCAAAGTATAACGAAGGATAGCTTTAAACCTTTTCTCATAGTACAGGGATATATTTGGTCCTTTGTCAAAAAAATAATATTTTGCTTAAAATGAAATTCAAAACATGGTAGCAAAAGCCTTGCTATTACTTTACGTAATATGCTTTTACCTAAAGTTGTTTATCCTTTCAGAGATTTATACTTTAGTAGAAAATATAAAGAAGTTCTATTTCTTCCATTTCGATTTGTTTGAACCTTTCCGTTTCAATTTGTTTGAACTTTTTCGGAGCACGAGGGTCAAGTTGACTAATTTTTAGTGTGAGTTCCGACAGAGGTGAAAGGTTTATAAGTAAAAGGTTCATTTTTTGGAAACAGAGGTGAAATTTTGAAATACTCAGGATGAACCTCATAATGGAACCCATGTGAGGTGAAATGATCTTCTCCAGATGATGAAGAACTCTACTTTAAAGAGAGAAAAAATTTCATTCATTATCATAAAGAAAAAGGCGAAGTTAGCAGTTACGACGGCTAAGAACGCGGCGTTTGCTCGTTGGTACGAGGAGCTCAAGGGCAAAGGCGGAGACAAGAAGTTGTACCGGTTGGCCAAGGTGAGTGAGAGGAAATCCCACGACTTAGACCAAGTCAAGTGCATCAAGGACGAGGATGGCAAAGTATTGATAGACGAGACACTTATTAGGAGAAGATGGCAGACATACTTCCACTGTTGATCGAGGAGGGGGATAGACGCATTGTGTTGGGTGAGTTGGAGCACTCCGAGAGTTGGCGGGATTTTAGGTGGAAGGTGCGATGCGTAAGATGTGCAGGGGTAGAGCGACGGGGCCAAACGAAATCCCGATGGAATTATGGAAGAGCGCGGGGCGAGCAGGTTTGGAGTGGCTCACTGGGCTGTTTAATGTTAGTTTTAAGACGAAGAAGATGCCCGAAGAATGAAGGTGGAGTACGATGGTTCTGCTTTACAAGAACAAGGGTGATATCCAAAATTGCAACAATTGTAGGGGTATCAAGCTGTTGAGTCACACTATGAAGGTTTGGGATAGGGCGGTGGAGGCTAGGGTGGAGGTGCGTGTCTATTTTCAAGAATCAGTTTGGATTCATGCCGGGGCATTCGACTACGGAAGCGATTCATCTGGTAAGGAGATTAGTGGAGCAATACAGGAAGAGGATGAAGGACTTGCATGTGGTTGACCTTGAGAAGGCGTACGATAAAGTCCCGAGGGAAGTCCTGTGGAGATGTTTGGAGGTTAGCGGTAAGGATATGTATGATGATGCTAAGACTCGGGTGAGGACTGTGGGTGGTGACTCGGAGCATTTCCCTGTTGCGATGGGGTTGCACCAGGGATCGGCTCTTAGCCCATTTTTATTTGCCTTGGCGATGGATGTACTGTCCCGACACATCCAAGGGAAGGTGCCTTGGTGCATGCTATTTGCCGATGATTGTAGGTAAAGAGGCGTGATCTTAGGGATACGCTCTTGACTTATGTGTCTTCCTTTGTGTATATATTTTGGGTGTAATCTATCTTTTGAGTATGAAGTGAAATACACTTACATCATTCACATGGTATCAGAGCCTCGGTAGAGATTCTAATAGTCTTTTCCGGCAACCACTCTTCAGGTGGACTTTTCCGGCCACCTTTTTCGGTTGCTTTTTACAAGCATCCACTTCTCCGGTGGTTTTTTTCGGCTATCTCTGAGTATCATTTCAGATCTGTAAGGGTCGACCATTTGGTCCAGTCTTACCCATCACATTCTTTAAAATCTCTTGTGAAGTTCCCGGTCAGATCTTGTTACCCATCATAGTAGGCTCTTTTTCATTTGATCTGAAGAAATTCTTATCTATTTCCACAAGAAAACACTTGAAAATCCAAAAAGAATAGCCACTATAGTCACTTTTATCCGCCACCAAACGATCATCTCTCTTGAAACTTTCTGTTAATTTGTGATTGTGGTGAGAGGAAAGGAAAAAAAAGTATTCTGCTGAGTCTTGATTTGGTGAGTCACTAAAGAGGGGATTTTTCGTTTGAAGCAGAAGAGTAAAATAAGGATTTGGGATTTTTCCTACGTGAAGCTTTCTTTGTTTCAAGGTACTTTATTACTTTTGTCTTTACATGTAGGGGCATTTTTCTAACGAGCTTTCTTTTCTAACAAAGTATTGAATTTTCTATTTCCTTAGTGCTCCTACTTTTGTCCTCTGTCCCACATTATTTTGTACTCTTGCCTTCTTGGAATTTAATATCAAAATGACAGGTGTGTCATCTGCAACAGAAAAAGTCAAACCATTTTTCTCTTCAATTTCGAATCCTTCCGCTATTACCACTGTTAAATTACGAGGTAGTAATAATTACTCACCACGATCTTCTTCAGTTGAAATATGGTTCATGGGACAGGGATATGAGGATCACTTAGTAAAAATGCTAGTGAAAAGACTAAGTGGACCCGAATTGATGCACAATTGTGTAATCTTTTATGGAACTCTTTGGATCCTAAGTTACTCAACTTGTTTCAATCTTGTAAAACTTGCTATAAAGTTTGGACTAAAGTTAAAACTTTGTACACAAATGATATACAACGAATATACAAAGTAGTTTCAGTTTTAGTCCAACTTTAGTAGAACAATCAAGATATGGCGAGTTATTTAGGACAAATAGATACCTTGAAAGATCAATTTGACTCACTCATGCCACTTTCTGCAAGTGTCACCACCCAGGAGCAACAAAGAGATAAGTTCTTTATGGTTTTGGCATTGAAAGGACTTCGATCTGATCTCAGCCCTGTAAAGGATCAGATCTTGGCAAGATCTGTAGTTCCTTCATTAGTTGAGGTTTCAGCTCGACTATTGCGTATTGGAACAGAAAGACTTGATACTAATAAAGTGGAGACATCTGTATTAGATGTGCAAAATGAAAATCCACAGGAAGAAATTGTCTCTCAAAGAGGAAAAGGTAAAAGCACCAGACCCTACTTCAATAAGCCAGGCCATACTCGATAAACTTGTTGGAAACTGCATGGTCGACCATCACGTACAAACAATCGCAGTACAACCCACATGGTTCAAAATGATGGTAAAACAGATGATCAACATGCTGATTTTATTACTTTATCTGGAGTGGATTATAGTGATTACCTGCAGTATCAAGAGGCTAAACAACAATCACTCTCATTTGGCACCTCAAAAACTAGTAATTACTTGCTTGTCTGAGCAGGTCTTCACCCAATTGCTCATGGACACTGGACTCTGGCGCATCTGACCATATCTTCGATAATCAGAATCTTTTTTCAAACCTTATTCCTTCCTCAACCCTCTCTACGGTTACCCTTGCTAATGGCTTGCGAATTGCAATAAAAGGAATAGGAGAAGTGCAACTTCTTCCCTCTATCTCTTTAAAATCAGTTTTATTTGCTCCAAAATGCCCATTCAATTTGATTTCCATTAGTAAATTAACCAAAAATCTTAATTGTTCTGTCACTTTTTTTGCTAACTCTGTTGTTGTGCAGGACTGGAGAACGAGGAAGACGATTGGAACAAAATATGAGTCACAAGGACTATATCATATGTCCAGATCACAACCACCAGTTGCCTTCAGTTCCGCTGCATCGGCTGATCTACTCCACATCCGTTTAGGTCACCCGAGTCTTGCAAAGCTTCAGAAATTAATTCCTAGTCTTTCCACATTGTCTTCTTTGGAATGTGAGTCTTGTCAGCTTGGGAAACATACTCGCACTTCGTTTCCTAAAAGAGTCAATAATAGGGCTTCATCTATGTTTGACATTGTTCACTTAGATGTTTGGGTCCTAGTCGTGTTGTTTCAAGTTTAGGATTTCAGTATTTTGTTACCTTTATTGATGACTTCTCCCGTTGCACATGGGTATTTTTAATGAAAAATCATTCTGAATTGTTTTCTATTTTTCAAAACTTTTGCGTTGAGGTAAATAATCAATTTGGTGTTTCAGTGAAGGTATTACGTAGTGATAATGCAAAAGAGTATTTATCATCTTCCTTCACTAGTTTCATGTCATCTTAAGGAATCACTCATCAGACTTCTTGTGCATATACTCCTCAACAAAATGGAGTCGTCGAACGTAAAAATCGGTATCTAATTGAAACTGCTCGTACCTTACTTATACACCATCACATTCCTCTTCGTTTTTGGGGAGATTCTATTCTCACCGCTTGCTATATGATCAATAGGATGCCCTCTTCTGTGTTGCAACATCAAAGTCCTCATTCAATTCTCTTTCTAGGTAAAAATCCCTATCATTTACCTTGAGAGTGTTTGGATTTACTTGCTTTGTTCATGATCATAGTCCTGGAAATGACAAACTCCAACCAAAATCAATTAAGTGTGTCTTTCTTGGATACTCTCGTTACCAGAAAGGTTATAAATGCTATGATCCAAAAACACATAAATATTTGATCTCTGGGGATGTAACCATCTTTGAGACATCTCCCTATTTTTCAACAAACACTACAAACAAAAATTTGATGCCTCAAGTTTTGCCCGTGCCTATACTTCCTGTACCGCATGTTAGTCTTCCAGACGGACCTCAAGGCTCTCCTCCTCCTCTCCAAGTATACTTCAGACGTGCCCGTCCTCTGGCTAATACTAATGATAGCACTACACCTGATCTGGATACATTGGCAGATCCCGATGACTCATCTCTTGCTCCTAAGTCACCTGCTCCAGTCATGCCTTCATCAGATGCAGTAACTCCACCAATTGCCATACGCACTACTCAGAAACCAGTACAATTTAACTGTTTAAGTTATCATCGATTGTCCCCATTATATTATACCTTTATATCTGCCTTATCTAGTGTACCTATACCAAAGACTGTTGGTGAAGCATTGGAACATCCAGGGTGGAAAGGTTCTATGATCAAAGAAATGACTGCTCTAGAAACCAATAACATTTGGGAATTGGTCCAGTTACCGAAAGGAAAATCTACTGTTGGATGTTGGTGGATCTATACAGTAAAGGTAGGTTCAGATGGAACAATTGATGGGTTGAAAGATCGCCTTGTTGCTAAAGGATACACCCAGATTTATGGCCTTAATTATGGTGACACATTCTCTCTCGTTGCCAAAATTGCATCTGTCCGACTGCTTATCTCCTTAACAGCGATGGTTCGTTGGCCGCTTCATCAACTAGATATTAAGAATGATTTCTTACATGGTGAGCTTGTTGAGGAAGTTTATATGGAGCAACCTCCTGGGTTTGTTGCTCAGGGGGAGTCAAACTTAGTATGTCGTCTGAAACGTTCACTATATGGCCTTAAGAAATCTCCGAGAGCATAGTTTGGCAGATTTAACTTTGTTGTCCAACAATTTGGGATGTCTCGAAAAAGCATATCACTCCGTTTTTTATTGGCATAGTGGTCCAGAAAATAAAATTTATCTGGTCGTTTATGTTGATGACATCGTCCTAACTAGAAATGATCAAAAAGGAATATCTCAACTGTCGCGCCCCCTTTTTCTCGCGAAATTGGGTTTCGACATTTGTGGGACAACTCCTTTTGAGAGGGTAAGGAATTGAGAGAGTCTCCACCTAAGGTGCGTCAGAGCACCTGGAGCAATTAACTCATAGAACCAGTTTACATCACCAGAGATCGGGTAAGGGCTCAAATTACCTTGAGGAGAAGGTGTTAGGAACCCCACGAGGTCCATAACGGTAGGTCCCGGCCAAACTTAAATTAAGCGAATTAGTTTAAAAAAAAGAGAAGAAAATAATTTGACCAGATGCGATATCCAATTTTTCTAAACAGGAGTATAGGGGGTCCTAAGGTTTTTAGCCTATAGGATCATTTCATACAATAATTTTTGACTCCCTCAAGTTGGGATGTCACTCATAGTATTAACACATGGGTTATTATCTCCTTACTACCCAATTAGTATCTTTAAGTTGTTACTTAAGCGTTCTAGCAGTTTCTAGCTCGTTCCTTATGCGTGCACTACCGGTCCCTTACCTATAGCCCTGGAGGCATTAGGAACTCTATTTGGGATAGTTCTAGGCCAACATATATTAAAAATGTGAAATCTAGGAGACAAACAATAACATATAGGACTTTCAGATAAGGAACAAGTATGGGCGCATATTGACCTCCGCACATAGACAACAAAAGCACGCAAACTTTATTACTTTGGAATCCTATAGACAGGATATCTATGTGGGAAAACATAATGCAGAGACAGTTTATTAAGGCGAGCATTAAGACCTATTTGTTTGCCTACTGATTTTATTCAGCATGAATCTGGGCACTTCAGGCAGTAATATGTCACAATTATAAACCCAGAATCATTTTTAAGTCCTACAAATATATTGCCTAAGTGATTGACAGTAGCGAACGAATTCAGAGTCGACTAAAAGGATCCTATAGGCATGATTTCTATGAGCTTTTCAATTACAGGCCTATAGACAGGATTTCTAAGTGTAGCACTGATTTTAACTCATAAGGACATGTTTTTATTCCTTTTAAATCCTATAGGCATGCTTTCTAAATCTGAAGCTAATTTGAACTCTATAGGCAGGATTTCTAAGTTTGAAACTGATTTCACCCTATAAGCATGATATCTATTAGCTTTAAATCCTATAGACATGATTTCTAGGTTTGAGACTGATTTCACCCTATAGACAGGATATCTATTAACTGCATGTGGGCAGACATTAAGCAGATTGCCAGGAAAGATCATTATTTCAAACAAATAGGATCCTATAGACATGGTCACTAATGCACATTGGGTTAAAAATATGTGTAACATCCTATTAACAGGATTTCTAATGTAGAATTAACCAAAAATCCTATAAACAGGATCTCTAGTATGCGAATATAAAAATACAGAATCAAACAATTGGGAAAATCCTATAGGCAGGATCTATAAACAAGTATGACACTCACATGATTCAATCAACATAATTAAACCTATAGGCAGGATTTCTACCCGACTTCAACAAAGATATAGGAAACCATCCCCCCCCCCAGCTTTTACTAATAAACCCCAAATCTATTATTACAGAGACTATTACAACCCAGAATATTGAATGAATCACATAACATTAGCAATTACACTATAGGGAGCCTTCATAGGCCCAATCTAAACTTGGGAACCAAGCCTTCAATCATAACAGCTTTGGAGCATAGTAGTGATCCATCCATGGCACATAAAATTAAGTTTCTAATGTGTAAAAGTTTCCAAAGGCCGCAGGGACCCCCGGACGATGCTCACACCAGAACCACATTCGGAAAATAAATCACAAAAAGATTGGAAGACCAACCCCAATGTGTCAGAGTTCGGATGAGTCTCAAGGACCCTAGGCAGTGCTCACACTAGGGGTGGTGAGAACCTAAATGACTAAGAGTAGGAATTTGAAAACTAGTGCATAAAGGGTAAGGGGGCAGGTTTTAAAATAGTTCAATTTCAGAAGAAAGCAAGTTCAGAATACAAAGTTGCAGGCAGAACTGCACCAAGAAACAAACAAGTTCATGTTCAGCACATAGTTCAAACAGATTGGCATCTGATTAGGCTAGATATTCATACTAGTATTTAAAACAATCATGGCTTAAATACATATGCAGAAACACTTGAATTAAACATACAAGATACATGAATTAAGCTACAAACATATTTGGTTGCATGCTTACAATATTTTGAAAAGTTTAGTAATGAGACAGACTGAACATTAAAACAAAATTAGGAAAGGGTTCATATTATTGAAGTAACTTAGTTTATCATTCTTACTAAATGGGATCATGTAGTCACATAGAAAGCAGAATCATGTTGAGGATTGAAACAGACTAATCGAATAAAACGTAGAGAACAGAATAGTAAGAGTTAAGGCATACCAATTGAGAATAAGGCAGGTAAGAATGCAATAGCAGTCAAATTCCAGAGAATTTGGCCTTGGCTTTCAGCCGTCCAAATAGTAGCCACTTATTGCAGAAATCAGAATAAGAGAATAAAGAGAGAACTTAAGTTTTTTGTGAGAACAGAAAGTTCGAGAGTTGTCGAGTTCTCCTAAAGGGAGTGAGGAAGGGGGTTTAAATAGCACTTCATGAAGTAAACAAATAAGGTAATGAACCAGTCATACACAAATAAGATATGAAAATAACTTAACAATCAATTAAGGTCGGCATGAATCACAAGACAGAATCGAGTAAAGTCAGGCTAGTACCACTTAATTTAAGGAAAACCTTATATGGAATCAATCAGTAGTCAAGTACTAGGTTAAATAAAGTAAGAACTAATTCCAAAATCAATTAGAAGTCGACTTTAATAATCAGAACACAAAATCAGGCCAGTAAGGTTAAGTTAAGGGAAGTAGCACAAATTACTAATCAAACATTGGTCCAAATAAGGTAAGAGCAGGTAACTGCATAAGTAAATACCAGTACTGTACGAAAAGGGAAGACATGATTTCAAACCCTAATTTGGAGAAAGTAAAAATCACTTAGAAATTAATGCTAGAGTTAAAGGCAAATAGGTAGAGACAGTCAAAGGCATAATTAAATGATCGAAACCCTACGAATATAGGCAGAAACACAAAGACATGTCGATGGAACTAATTAAAATAAGTAGAATCAGTCAAAAAGGAAAACTATTAAAGGTTAAAATATTTTTGGCAAAAATCTGTTAAAAATCAAAACCTTAATTCTAGGGTAGACAAGATCGGTTAGGAATAATAATAGAAAAAGACTAGAAAATATAGAGATAGAAGTATTGAAATTTTAAAGGAGAAATACCAAAACAAACATAAAATCGCTTCAGATCTGAAAAGATCTAAACAAATTCAACCAAAAAATAGAGACTTTCATAAAAATAAACAGAAGTTGAACCAAATATGATTTGAACCAGAGATTTGAAACCCTAAGATACGAAAATATTCGTACTCACAGGTATTGGGATGAACATAGACGGAAATAGCCAAGATATGAGAGACTTTGAACCAGATCTGGTTCGAGTCTCTTGAGATTCACTTGCCATTTGAGGCAAATGAATCAATTAACATCAAGATCGGGTATCCAGTAGAGAAACAAAGCCAAATAAGGCGGGAATCAAGGGGGAATCCCATGAATTAAAAAGGGAAAGTGTGACGGCGAGCTAGGGTTTGAGGGGGTGAAAGAGGTGAGGAGAGGAGAGTGTCCAAAGACGACGGGCTGGGGCGAATGAGTTAGGTTTAGGGGTTTTGGTATATTAAAAAGGGACGGCGGAAGATCAACGACCATGATTAGATTTTAGGTGGGGCGGGTTTAATTAGACGAGTATGGGCATGGGTAGTTGGGTTAGTGTATTGAGTATTGGGTTATTGGGCTGGATAGGGTATTGGGATGGGGTAGGTCTGAAAAATCAATTAAAAAGGGCTATGTTTTAAATACTCATTTAAATTAATAAAATAATTTATAAAATGATAAAAAAAATTCTATTTGTATATGGAAATAATTTAAAATAATTATTTAATATTATAAAAATATAAAAAGTCATTTTTCGTGTAAACAATATAATTATGCATATATGGGCTATTATTGCAAAGTTATTGCAATTATATCCTAAAGATACAAATATAATTATGCATAAAATGATTAAAGCTCAATATAAATATAAATGATAAAAATTAAAGAATAAATCATTATAAAATTATTTTTGATGCAGTTAATAATTATTTAGATAATAAAATGCTGGAATAAATTGATTAAAAATCCTGTAAAAATTACAGAAAATTATGGGAAAATACTGGTTGATGCTCATGCACTATTTTAAAAGTATATATAGGGAAAATTGGGTATCAACAACTGCCCTTCTTTACTCGGGAAGGATGAAAGAGTTGTCGGGTAAAGATATTATGGCTAATTTTGACCGAATAGGGATTTGAGAGATGTACGCCGCACTCCGGTTTTCGAGCTGCCTACATATCCTTGGTTTTACAAGAATCAGGCCGTGTGTAGTTCTGCATCCATCGGCGGAATAAATCGATGGAGTTGTTACAAGGACGGACACAAGGTTTCGAATAGGATGAAACGGTTATGGTAAACAGTCAGGTTTGAAATAATTTGAAAGAACTAGAGCGGGATTGGTCCTGTTGGGATAACAGTTACTTACCGGGTCACTTGCAAATCCACAAAAGATATATCGCGAGCATATATATAAATTTGCGTAAATTTAGACATGATTCAAATTCCCTTCAGACCATGAAAACTGTCTTTGGACGGTGAGGATGACGTCCTTAGACCATGACGTCCCGGGCCATAAGTTGTGCGGTAAGAGATTCGCAGGCCATGAAATGATGTTCTCGGGCCATGAAAATGGTGCCTGTGAACCATGACGCCTTTGAATAATGATGTGCAAATTTGAGAGATCATCAGGCCATGGCATGATGTCCTCCGGCTATGGGGATGGTGCTTTCAGAATATGACGCCTTCGGACAAGTTGGCTATATTACAACCCATGAGGTGCAGAGACATGATGCTAGAGGCAACAAGGCAGAGCTTAGTCTTCTGTGAAGTTGAGGGTAGAGCTTAGCCCGATGCAAGAGAGGCAGTGCTTAGTCTCGTGTGAGATTCGGGACAGTGCTTAGTCCCATGCAAAGTGAAGGCATCGCTTAGCCTTCTGCAAATAGAGAGGCAAGGCTTAGTCTCATGCAAGGATTGAGACAGGGCTTAGTCTCATACAAAGAGAAGGTAGTGCTTAGCCTTATGCAAGTGGAGAGGCAGGGCTTAGCCTCATGCAAGGATTGAGATAGGGCTTAGTCTCAGGCAAAGAGAAGGCAGTGCTTAGCCTTATGCAAATAGAGAGGCAGGGCTTAGCCTCATGCAAGGATTGAGACAGAGCTTAGTCTCATGCGAAGAGAAGGCGGTGCTTTGCCTTATGCAAATAGAGGCGCAGGGCTTAGCCTCATGCAAGGATTGAAACAGGGCTAAGTCTCATGCAAAGAGAAGGCGGTGCTTAGCCTTATGTAAGTGGAGAGGCAGGTCTTAGCCTCATGCAAGGTTCGGGACAGTGCTTAGTCCCATGCAAAGAGAAGGCGGTGCTTAGCCTTATGCAAATTGGAGGCAGGGCTTAGCCTCATGCAGGATTGAGACAGAGCTTAGTCTCATGCAAAGAGAAGGTAGCACTTAGCCTTATGCAAGTGGAGAGGCAGGGCTTAGACTCATGCAAGGTTCGGGACAGTGCTTAGTCCCATGCAAAGAGAAGGCAATGCTTAGCCTTATGCAAGTGGAGAGACAGGGCTTAGCCTCATGCAAGGTTCGGGACAATGCTTAGTCCCATGCAAAGGGAAGAGTAAGATTGAAGTATTCTTAGATGACAATGTGTTTCATGTATAGCGATTGTGTCGTTGCAATGGTCTTTATCATGATGATATAATCCTGCATCCAAAGAAAATTTGTGAGTTTTTGCGGGGGGAGGTTGGTTCGTGCCTTTGCTTGCTCGATTTGCTCTGCTCTGTCCGAGGATCCTGCTCAAGTTGTCAGGGGTAGCATTTGGATAAAAGTAAAGTTACTTTTCAAAAGCATGCGTGTATAGTTTTCAAAGACATAGTAATATGCAGTTTAAAAATTAGTTGGATGAACCTGTAACTGTGACATAATTAGAGACATTGTGACTTCCTCTGTCGTAGAATTTTGAGGGTCCTCCTCAAAATTCTGCCCTATTTAACTAGATGAACTTTCTGACCGTTCCATATGCTGTGGTTGACTAAACTTGCTTCGAAATTTTGAGGGTCCTCCTCAAAATTCTGCCCCAGTTTTTGATTGTGGGGAAAATGGAAATTTTATTGAATTGTGACCTAACCCACAGGGATGCCTACGTATCCCCCTCTTAAACGGGAATCAGGTCGAGCGTAGGTTAATTTACATCATATGAAGAAGCATAAATGGTTTACACATAGTATCTTTTGACTGCATCTGAATTGATAGACTTTTGCCAGATTTCTCCATCCATCTCTGTGAGTATTGTTGATACCCAATTTTCCCTCAAATTATTTTCAAACTTGTATATATACTTTCAAAATCACTCCTTACAGTAACTGGTATTTTCTCACAGCTTTTCGTATTTTTATCAAATTATTTTACTGTTTATTTAACACTTTATATTCCATAATTATTCATAAATGATATAATTTCAAATCATTTTCTTGCTCAACATATTATTTATATCCTATTTAATTCCCTTAGGATTTTATGATTTCACAAATTAGCCAATATTGGCATCATTTAGTTAATTTCAGCAATTTTTGCAACTATAGCACAAATGTGAATTTTTACCATTTTAAAATCAGTGAATGATCATTTATAATTTTATTATCTTAGTCAATCGCCTTAATTTCATTTATTTGGTCTCAATTTATTTTTACACAATTATTAGCTATTTTATTAATTAATTATCTTATTTAATTGGGTATTTAACGTTTAGCCCATTTCTATTTAAATTATAACAAGTTTTAAACCCAACCCACCTTACCCGAAACCCATTAACCAACCCAGCCCAAAACCCACAGATAACCCGGCCCAACCCCACACTTGATCTAAACCGTTTATCAAATGAGATCAACGGTCCACATCAGGGTTACCATAATTAAACCTAATCACTACCCCCCTCCGACCCCTCATTCTCTCAACAATCACTCACTCTCTATCTCTCTCTGTTACGCTCTAAGTTCTCTCTAGAAGCCTCATTTGGCTTCTCTTCTCCGATGGAGTCCGGTCATCTTCTCCGACTGGTTCTCTCACCAGAAGCTATGGCTCCTCATCGTCTCATGGCTATTTGTCCACCTTGCACCAGTCCATTGATACTCTGGGGCTCTCAAGTGAACCTGGAGCGGTCCAACTAACCTCCCATGGTCCCGTGCCACTTTTCGGCCTCCCCGGCCGTTTGAGTAAGTTTACAACATGTTCCGGCTTAGGCCAGGTGCCGTCTTTGAGGTTCTTCGTACTTCTCTGGGTTCCACGAAACCCTAACCCTATGTATTTAGATTTATTCTAGATCTACTTTAGATCTATAGTATTCTGAAGCTTTTCTATGTTTTTCCCTAAAAACTTTCATCTTTAAACGATCTTTCATTTTTTAAAACTAGGGTTTCACAAATCCCTTTCAAAAATTGATTTCTTTTACTTCTGCTTTAATGTTATTCTATGTTTTTCTTTGTTAATACATTTTGATTCAAAGCTTCTTACGGAAAATCCCCAATTTGTAGGTTTTTTAGTCTGTCTTGTTTGCTATGTTTAGCCAATCTGTATACTTCTTCTAGGCTCTCTATGTGCTCTATGTTTATTACTCTAATTCATGGTTAGGGTTCCTGATACCCTCTACTGACTCTGTGATGTTTTCTTCGAACCTATGATTCTGTATGTTTTGTACTGATTTTTTGACCTGTTTCCCTTGATTGGGTGATACTTTCCTTGATTATGCCTGATTCCCTGTGATTTCAATTACAGTCGAGATTCCCTCGACTAATTTTCAGAATTAAACCCATACTTTGTTTTGTGAATATGCTATTAGTGTGTACTTTCCTTAATTACGTGTTATGAACCTGGTCTTTATTACACACTCCATGCTTTTACTACCCCCGTTATGGTAAGATCACTCTAGTTGATTCCTTTCCCTGATTTAACTCTGATTGGCCCGTTTGATTAAAGGGAGTCCAGGCCTTTAATTGACACTGATTGGTTATTATTTCCATAATTATGTTAGACTAATTATTCCTTACCTTATTTTCTTTACTCGTTTTCAGAATTATAAACACCCTACTCTCTTTATCATAAGACAACCAATAGATACACGAACACTTGTGGTTAAAAAATGATCTCTCTTACACAAAAGCTCTCGGCTCTGTTACTTCTAGTGTTACTTTCTACTGTTTATGTGTTAGCCGGCTACAAGCCAAGGCTGACTATTGTGTTATTGCTCTGCTGCTCTCCTGTTCTGTTGCATCTACACACTACTACTCCGTTGTCCTTCGCATTACTGCTCTTCATTCTTCATTCATTCTTTCATTCAAAACTGGTATGTTTCTAGTTTAAGTTTATAGCATCCAACTCAACATTTTTCTCACGTCTATTTGCCTATGTGATTCCCCTTTCCCTTTAATCTAACATGTCTACTGCTTTCCCTTATATGTTTCCATCGTGAATCTGCCTAACTCCCAACACTATGAGCATGTACCCCCTAATACTTAGTTATTATGTAAATCCTAATCTTGGACCTAATATGTGACTCTGTTTGACACCCCCTAATCTGATGATGTTAGATTCTTGGCATGAACATTTTGTGATAACTAGGTTGTGATTGTTTAAACCATATAGCACTACTAAGGACTATTTGTGTGCAAGTCTGCCTCTACCGTGTGACTTATTTGTCCCCCGTCCCCCTATCCCTACTTGTGTTTGCTTCCTAAACCATGTATGTTCTGGGTTGCTGATTGTCCTGTTTCTTTCTTCTGCAAAACCAGTTTTCATAAAGCAAACTCTCATGTTGTTCTCTGAAGCTATTTTTCAAAACAGTTATTTCCAAAAGCTACTTTTCAAACTCAACTCTTTTCTAAATTATAGGCACATCTCACTACTCTTAGTTCTAAGTTCAGCCCCTTCGTGTAAGCACTGCCTTGGGGACCATTTGAGTACCCATTGAACTCTGACGCACAAGGTTGGCATTCCACACTGCACTTACTCATTCCTGGCTAGGGTACTTGGTTGTGAGCACTGCCTAGGGTCTTCTGAGATCCTTAGGAACTCTGACACACCTGGATTACAAAAGGTCATGGCATATGGCATTGTTGGATCTGAGGATTTGGGCCTACTGTTAGGCCTTCTATAGTGTAACTTCTTAATTTCCTTATTTATGGAGTTTGTGCAAGGCTGGTCTGTAATAATTAATTATAAAAAATGGTTATGGGCTGAATAGTGAAATGGGCGGGGTTGTGCATGCTTAGTATAACTATGGGTAGAAACCATGCTATAGGATTTATTTTGTATGTGTGCAATAGCTACCATGCCTAGGAATACTTGTCATGCATGCATTAGAAAACATGTTTTAGGCCCGTTTATCTCAGCCTCTTTTCCATACTCATGCCTCACTTAGAAATCATGTTCGTAGTTAAATAACTATAAAATGGTTGTTATAATGTTACTGTCTCTGCATCTTCACGATCACCATGTCTAGAAATCCTGTTTAGGTTAAAAACATTAATCATCAATATTTGCATTAGAGATCATGTTATCCTAGGAATTCATTCTCAGCATGCTCATATTACATATGCCAAACCCATGTGTTAAGGACATACTGCTATTTGCATTAGAAATCATGTGCTAGGTTCAACAACTTAACTACGCTTCTGTATTTCCTATTTCGATTCAAAAAGATGTGTTAATAAGTAAATTCCGCCCTAAATAATAATGGATTCTGATTTCTCAAAATGTTTGTGCATTTAGAAAAGCATGCGTAGGTTTGCATCATTCCACACCATGTATGCATTTAGATATCCTGTTTTGTAGGACACTGCATTCACATTAGTTTAAATACTCACTCCTTTACCACGATTAAGTCTAAACATGATAACTGGATTCTGTTAAACCCACCTAGGCAAGCCTTAGGCATTAAGTTTATTAAAACTGGGAAAACTGTCTCTTTATTTTGTTTGGCTAATTACATATCGGAATTCATAGTCTAGAACTGGTAAAAAGATTTCTTCAAAACCCAGTAATCTGACTGCCCCATTACTGTATTCTCACTTAGATATCCTGCCTTAGGTTCTAAAATTCAAAGACCTCTTTGTGTTTGAGTCGTGCTAGTTATGTGTATTAATTTGTGGAGGAATTCATGAGTCTCATATCTGCTCCTGTGTGTCCCCTATACTTTCACTCATAAATGTTTTATTTGTCGCTTAGAATTTGTCCTTTAAACCTAGGGGTTCTGCCTAGTACCTACCCTTTAGGATAGTAGTCCTAACTTCCTCCAGGACTGATAAGAGGGGACGGGTAATAGCACGCAATAGAATCTGTGACCAACATACGCTTTAATTACCATCACGAGGTAGGAAGGGTAGAATATGGATATGATGACCGGTGCGCTAATACCACGTGTAGCCTCTCTTCGAGGAGTGATTACCGGGTATTGCATTGATGTGATCCGTATTACTTTAAACCTAGGATATTTTCTCAAATGTTTACTTCTAGTTCCTTTTAAACTCCAATACTTGTTTGAGATCCCCTCTTATGTGAGCCTTGCTTATTATTTGCTTATTGTTTGAATTCACGAAACCATTTGGCCGGGACCCACAGTTGTGGATCCTGAGGGGTGTCTAACACTTTCCCCTTAGGATAACTTCAAGCCCTTACTCAATCTCTGGTAATTCAAACTAGTTCATGAGTTAACTACTCAAGGTGCCCTAACGCACCGTAAAAATTGTTAGGTGGCGACTCTTCCTTTAACTTCTTCCTTCCAAAGGAGTTTGTCCCAAAAATGTCCTGAACCCGATCTCCGCGAGGACAAAGAAAGGGAGGCGCGACAACATGGTGATTCTTCTGAGGATTATAGGCTTTTACCATTTCAAATTGTTTCGTGAATCTGTTCCTTTATTTTTAAATACTTGCGCCCTTTCCTATTCCCTTTGCATGCGATTAATTGTTTATTTCGAGTATTTATTTTTTCAAAACGTAACTGACATGTCTCTTTGTTTCCTTTTTGCAACTGCTTTAAATCATTATTATTGTTTTTACCGCTTTCTTTAACATGCAAATACGTGACAACTTGTTTTAAATACTTATTGCATAAATCATGCTCAACATTCATACTCCACTCGTGCCAAACAAATACTATAGCGGCTCTTGATGAGTGGTTGCGCCATTCCTATATTATCACCCCTAAATTTGGAAAGGCTTATTAGCGGTAAAACCAGTCGATCAGCGATGCAGTCGACGGTTCCATGCCTTTCCCCTTTGAGTTGTCCGCTCAAAGGTACCAGTCTAAAACCACATAAAAACCTTACTCTGTCGAACTGTTGCATGCATCATGGTCAAACCTAGTCAAAGCTAAAGTGTTGTCCACACGATAGCTTTTAAGATAGCCTTATCCAAAAGTCCACAGGGTTTCCTTGAACCCAAACGGACGCCCTCACGTTCTATGCATTTATTTGGAGAACTAAATGTTTCTTGCTAATTATTGACGTTAAATAGTCGAGTCCGGTGGGGGTAAAGGCCTAACCTATTTGTTTTGCAGGAAAATAAAATGAGGCACGAAGTCCCCAGATTCGGAATAGTCTCCAACATTCACCCAAAATTGCTGAGCTGGTGGGAGGATTTACACTCTAGCGACAAAGCTATCGTCAGGAAACATTTGGGTAATCTACCATTACTTCTGGAAATCCAGCCTAACAAAATGATAGTAGAGGCTGCGACCCTATTCTGGGATCGCGAAAGGTCTGTGTTCCGCTTTGGGAGCATCAAAATGGCACCGTTGATAGAAGTGATAAGAGGGTTGGGTAACCTAGTATGGGAAACACCGGGTTTGCTGATGCCTGAGAACCGCACAGGCAAAAGCTTCCTCAAAATGATGGGTCTGAAAAAGGACGTGGAGTTGGTATGTCTGGAGGATTCGTACATTCCTTTTGATTACATGTACGAACGGTATGGATACAACAAATCATACCGTACCTACCATGACGAGTTTTCTATCACCTCTCTGGGACATGTCCATCACCGAGTGTTCGTGTTTATGGTCTTCTTTTTAGGATTGATCGTGTTCCCGGTGAAGAAATAAAGGATCCATACCAGGTTAGCCATGGTAACGAAGACCGTAATGGAAGGGTTAAATGGGCAATATTTCAGCATTATGCCCATGATCGTTGCAGATATGTACCTGTCTTTAGAAAAATGTCAACAAGGAGCAAAACATTTCGAAGGTTGCAATCTGTTACTCCAACTCTGGCTTGTAGAACATCTCCAAAAAGGGGAATATTGACAGGACATCCACCGCCGAATGTGGAATGACCACATCGCTTTCCATCACCCAAAGCGAATGAACTATATCCCTGACATGTTCGCTCAACCTGAGGACGCCGAAGGATGGGTCGAGCTCTTTGACAACCTGAATGAAGAACGGGTTCAGTGGATGTTCGAATGGTTTCCAACAGAAGAGTTCATCATCCGATCTCGAGACGTATCATTTCTGGTATTGATTGGTCTCAGAGGGACCTACCCTTACGTCCCTCTTCGAGTTATGAGGTAGGCAGGAAGGAAACAAGTCATCCCTAGGGTCGAGAAGATGAGCCATCTCCGATCCGACTTTCAAAACAATGACAGTCCTCACAGGTGCCAAGCTCAAGACCTATGGTACTGCAAGGTTATACTCGAGAAAGACACCATCGAGTCGGACAGGTATCATGTCGGTTATACCCCTTTCTATCCAGGTTGGTTAGAAGAAGATCTGGGTGGTCAGAGCAAGCCATGGTACGTCCGAGGTCACAGGGTTGTAGATGAAAGGGCTGAAGCACAAGTCAAGTTCAACCAGTTGCGTAAAAGGATCCGGGAGAATGAGGATGATCACCACAAGATACATGAGTCCAACAAAAGACTGATCGAGGAATGGAAGGACATGGCTATTAGCGCCAACAAAAGGATGGGATATTTGGAACGAGGTATAATCGATTTAGAAGAAAAGTTCATCAAAAGGGTTGAAGATTGTCAAAAGGATGAGGGAGCTGCATGGGGATATTTAGCCAGAACGTATTTGTTGTTGGGACTTCCCGAGTTGGGAAGGCTGTTAGAAGAAAGCATGAATGTCGAATTTGGGGAAGGTTCTTCTGGGACCAAGTAGATAGGAATGTCTTTATTTTTCCAGCAATGTAGCCAATGGCCATTAGTGATTTTATTTTTTGTCTGTTNTTTTATTTTTCGTCTGTCGTTTTAGGATTCGTCTATTTCTCTTATCAATAAAATGAGGCATTTAGCATTTTAAGTTCTCCAAATCAATTTGTCGCTAGGCCTACCTCGGGCACAAAGAGGTCCCCAACTTAGGACACGCTTTCATTTCTGCATTATGTGTTTAAATACTGCAATACTCTTTTCATAATCCTCACTGACTTGGTTACCTTTTCTTTCNCCTAAGGACAAAAACAAAGGCAAAAATAAGATGGAAGAGTCCAGCGGCATCAGAAAGAAGAATGTGATTGAAAGGGTAGAGGCCACTGATGGCCGAGGTATTCAGGTCCTGCATGAGAACATGTCATCACTTGAACAAAAATTGTTGAAGTTTAAGGAAGAACTAGATCAGGTCCGGAATCTGGCCATCTTATCATTATCCCTCAACGTCCCTAACGTCAACCTTCCAAATGCTCAAAATCCCACACCTCCACAAAATATCCCAAGACAGCAAAACCATCACAACAATCCCCCGAAGAACCAAACCCTCCCGACACAGTACAATGCTTGCCACACCACAAATAACACCCCACTGCTCATCCCAGAACCTCAAAATCCCACAAAAGGTCATTTTCACGCCTATAACAATCCCACCTATGTGGAACCATGACCCATTCCACTTCGCCTATCCCACAGGCATCCGAGTATGACGAAAAGGATTTACTTATCAGGAACTTGGCCGAAGAGCTTAAGAAACTGACCAGCCGATTTCAGGGTGTTGAAGGGACCAAAGGGATCGAAGGGTTGAACTATGAAGACCTTTGTATTCAACCTGATGTCGAACTGCCCGAGGGGTACAAACCTCCAAAGTTCGAAATGTTTGATGGTACTGGTGATCCGCGAGTCCATCTGAGGACCTATTGCGACAAATTGGTCGGCGTGGGAAAGGATGAAAGAATCTGCATGAAGCTGTTCATGAGGAGTTTGAAGGGAGACACACTGTCTTGGTACATCGGCCAAGACCCCAAGAAATGGTCCAACTGGGTAGGCATGGTGTCTGATTTCATGGACAGGTTTAGGTTCAACACAGAGAACGCACCAGATGTGTTCTACATTCAGAATTTGCAGAAGAAGCCTACGGAAACCTTTCGCGAGTATGCTACTCGCTGGAGGTCTGAAGCCGCCAAAGTCAGACCTGATCTAGAAGAAGAACAGATGAACAAGTTCTTTGTCTGAGTTCAGGACCCGTAGTACTATGAACGGTTAATGATGGTTGAGGGCTGCAAGTTTTCTTACATCATCAAATTGGGAGAGCGGATTGAAGAAGGTATCATAAGCGGTATGGTCACAAATTTTGAAGCCTTGCAAGCCACTAACAAGGCTCTACAGTCCGGTGGTGTGTCTAAAAAGAGAGATGTGGGATCCGTAATGGTTGCACAAAGAACCAAGTCCCCGCTCAAGTACCAAACCTATCCGACACTTCCAATCACATATCATTCTTTACCAAATTACCAAGCTCCATCACCAAATTACAAAACTCCACCACCTTCCTACCAATCTCCACCACCCATATATCAACCTGCTTTGCCCAAATATCCACAACCCGCTCTTATCTACCACACTTATAATTCACAGTCATCTCATTACCAATCCCCTCCTGCACGCCAAAACTTCCCTAGACCTCGTCCCAATTTTGATCGTCGTCCTCCAAAACAATATACCGCCATAGCCGAGCCCATTGACCAACTATATGAAAAACTCAAAGCCGCTGGTTATGTTACACATATCCCTGCTGCCACCCCAGAGAATCCTTCTCAGTGGGTTAACCCAAACAAATCATGTGCATACCATTCCGGCATGAAAGGGCACCATCAAGGAATGTCTCTCTCTAAAGGACAAAATACAGGCTCTCATTGACAACAAGATTATTGTGGAAAAAGACCCTGCTCCAAACGTTCGCGACAATCCTCTGCCAGACCATAAGGGTGTAGGCGTCCATATGATTGAAATAGAAGATGATTGGGACCCCGAGGGGTCAATCGGGTTGATCGCAGAAGGCGATGACCCAAAGAAATCCGCAGTCACTCTCAAACCAATCATAGTACAAATTCAGCCATCTGAGGCCTATGAGGTAAATATGTCTATGTCGTTCGAGTTTGAAGCAGCTCCACCGGCAAAGTCACCAGTGCCGATTGAAGTTGAGTTTGTATATCCAGCAAATACACTAGCTTCGTTCGAGGTCGCAAACTTGCCACCCCGAACACACATTCCGTTTGAAATAAAGATGGCTGCACCAATGCCGGTGGCAATGTCAACCACGCCACCCTTCTATTCAAACATTATTCCTTGGGACTACACAGCCGAGGAAAGAAGGAAAAGCAAGGCCAGGTCTGAGGAAGCTGTCGCAGCACAGGGTATGACGAGAACTGGTAGGGTCTATACCCCTGAACATCTAGCCGAATCGAGCAAGCAGGCCGCCAACAGCCTCCCCTCATTGAGACAGGTCCCGATGACCTTTGGAGAAAGATACAGGCGAAGGAGTATTCAGTCATCTACCAGCTGAATAAGACACAGGCACGGATATCCATCCTCTCACTGCTGCAAAATTCCGAAACACACAGAAGTGCTTTGTTGAAAGTGTTGAGTGAATCATATGTGCCAAACAACATCACTAGTGGGGAAATGGCCAATATGGTAGGCCAGGTACTGGAGAGTCCTAAAATCACTTTTCATAAGGATGAGCTACCACCTGAAGGATTGGGGCACAACAAAGCGCTGCAGATCACCGTGCAGTGCGATGATCATTTCATCACAAGAATCTTGATCAACGAAGGTTCCAGTCTTAACATCTGTCCGCTAATAACACTCAAGAAATTGGGCAGACGGATACATGAGATAAAGGATGGGGCAATCAATGTGAAGGCTTTCGACGGTTCTCAGAGGTTCACCATGGGGGAGATCAGTCTATGTCTACAGATGGGACTGACTTGGTTCGAAGTGAATTTCCAGGTGATGGATGTTCCGGCATACTACAACCTGTTGTTGGGGGGACCCTGGATTCATGCTGTTGGACCCCATTTATGGCTGTCAAACTATTCCGATGATTGACGGGAAAAGGAAGATAGCAGAGGAAATTACCACCATATTGAACGGGTCAATGCCATCGACAAGGACAAATGGTGGGATGACAAGATCGAGAGCATCTTGAACTGGGGAGGATATGAGCCAGGCAAAGGGCTCGGTAAAAACCTCCAAGGGATCACGAAGCCTATAAAGCTCAAGAAGCATGGTACCACTTTCGGTCTGGGGAATGAGTACACATGGCAGGAATTCAACGACTGGTCGCCACCTTGGCGCAGTCCCTATTACCCTTTGGAAAAGCCGATACCTCATCTTGAGCAGAATTTCAAGCAAGCTGACACTGTCTACGGTTCAGATGAAGAAGAAGCACTTGCAGCAATGAGGAGCTTGTTTCTACAGAATGATGATATGGATTGTTGTGTTGTCCTCGAGGGGGAGGGGAGGAAGGCCATTCCATATAGACTGTGATCAAGGGGCATATCTCAAGAACTGGTTTATCCAGACAACCAAAGCCCGACGATCCTCGGGGTAGCAAGGCTAAAACAAGAATTATTTACTGTTTTATTTACTAAATGATTTTCCTACATTTGTTTTTTTTTAATTTCTGCAATAAAGATCTTCAATGTTCGAAACAATCATTCAATCTATCAAATCGTCTTCTAAATTTATCTTACAAAATCTGATATTTATTTCTATTGTTTCCCTCATTACTTTATTTATACATCATTACTATTACTTGTCTTGATGAACCGATGATTGTGACATGCAATGAGACAACGCAACAAACGTCAAGGAAACTCGTATCAGCATTCATTTGTCACCATCAGAGAAGAAAGAATACACGGAGTTTCTAAGAGAGTATGAGGATGTGTTTGCATGGTCGTATGATGACATGACTGGTCTAAGTACGTCTATTGTGGCTCACAAACTGCCAACCAATCCAACGTGTCCACCAGTGAAACAAAAGCTCAGAAAGTTCAAACCCGACATGAGTTTGAAAATCAAAGAAGAGGTTGCCAAGCAGATCAACGCCAAAGTCCTCCGGGTAGTGGAGTATCCGACATGGTTAGCTAACATTGTACCTGTACCGAAGAAGGACGGGAAGGTTAGAGTTTGCGTCGACTATCGAGATCTCAACCGGGCCAGTCCGAAAGACGACTTCCCCTTGCCAAACATACACATTCTGATTGACAACTGCGCCAAGCATGAATTGCAGTCCTTTGTGGATTGCTTCACTGGTTATCACCAGATTTGGATAGATGAGGAAGATTCTGAGAAAATGGCGTTCATTACGCCGTGGGGAGTGTATTGTTACAAGATGATGCCATTTGGTCTAAAGAATGCAGGGGCCACTTACATGAGGGCCATGACCACCATATTCCATGACATGATTCACAAAGAGATCGAGGTGTACGTAGATGACGTCATTATCAAATCAATGAAAGCTACTAATCACATGGAGAATTTGGGGAAATTCTTCAATCGGTTACGAAAATACAATCTGAAACTGAACCCCGCGAAGTGTGCATTCGGGGTTCCTGCAGGGAATTGCTGGGATTTATTGTAAGCCGCCGGGAAATAGAGTTGGATCCGTCCAAGGTCAAAGCCCTTCAAGATTTGCCACCACCAAGGAACAAGAAGATGTGATGAGCTTTTTGGGGAGGCTTAATTACATCAGCCGGTTTATAGCACAGTCTACAGTCATCTGTGAGCCGATCTTCAAGATGCTTAAGAAGGACGACGCGACTAAGTGGACCGAGGATTATCAAAGGGCTTTCGACAGAATCAAGGAGTACCTCTCAACACCTCTGGTTCTGGTACCACCTGAGTTAGGTAGACCTCTATTACTCTATATTGCAGTGCTAGATGGAACTTTCGGTTGCTCTCTTGGGAAACATGATGAAACGAGAAGGAAAGAACAAGCTATTTATTACCTCAGCAAGAAGTTCACTCTGTATGAGGCCCGGTATTCATTATTGGAACGCACTTGTTGTGCTTTGACTTGGGTCGCACAGAAGCTGAGGCACTACTTCTGTGCCTACACAACATATCTCATATCAAGGATTGATTCATTCAAGTATATCTTTCAGAAGCCCATGCCCACTGGCAAGCTAGCCAAGTGGCAGATCCTGTTGAGTGAATTCGACATTATATACATTACTCAGAAGACAGTTAAAGGACAAGCTCTGGCAGACCATCTTGCTGAGAATCCCGTAGACAGAGAATACGAACCCCTGAAAACGTATTTTCCTGATGAAGAGGTATCATTCGTAGGAGAAGACATTGCAGAATCCTACTACGGTTGGAGGATGTTCTTTGATGGAGCAGCAAATTTCAAAGGAGTCAGTATTAGAGCAGTACTAGTATCAGAGACCGGTCAGCATTATCCAGTATCTGCCAAACTCAGGTTCCCTTGCACCAACAATATGGCCGAATATGAAGCCTGCATCTTGGGGCTCAACATGGCCATTGACATGAACGTCCAGGAGTTGTTAGTGATTGGTGACTCAAACTTGTTGGTACATCAGGTACAAGGAGAATGGGCAACCAAGAATTCTAAGATATTACCCTATTTGCATCACGTTCAGAAGTTGAGAAAGAGGTTCACAAAGGTAGAGTTCCGGCATGTCCCCAGAATCCAGAACGAGTTCGCCGATGCTTTGGCTACTTTGTCATCTATGATTCAGCATCCAGACAAGAACTTCATTGTTCCTATTCCGGTGAAATCCACAATCAGCCAGCTTACTGTGCCCATGTCGAAGAAGAAGCAGACGGAAATCCTTGATTCCATGATATCAAGGAATACTTGGAAAAAGGAGAATACCCGGAGCTTGAAAATGTCACTTAGAAACGCACGCTTAGAAGGTTTTCTAACAATTTCTTTCACATCGGAGGAATCCTGTATAGGAGGACTCCCGATTTGGGTTTGCTAAGGTGCGTTGACGCGGAAGAAGCATCAAAATTATTGAAGGAAGTTCATGCCGGGACATGTGGCCAATATATGAATGGTTTCGTTTTAGCAAAGAAGATACTCCGAGCTAGTTACTTTTGGATGACTATGAAAACGAACTGCATCCAGTATGTCCGGAAATGCCACCGTTGTTAGATACATGGAGATGGGATAAAGGTACCTCCCAGTGAGCTTAATGCCACAAGTTCACCCTGGTCATTCGTCGCCTGGGGCATGGACGTCATTGGACTAATCGAGCCTGCCGCCTCTAACGGACACAGGTTTATTCTAGTCGCCATTGATTACTTTACTAAATGGGTCGAAGCAGCCTCCTACAAAGCAGTTACCAAGAAAGTTGTGGCCGATTTCGTCTGTGACCGTATTATTTGTCGATTCAGAGTTCCAGAGTCAATCATCACCGGTAATGGTTCTAATATCAATAGTGACTTGATGAAAGCCATGTGTGAAACCTTCAAGATCAAACACAAGAATTCCACAGCTTACAGACCTCAGATGAAGGGAGTCGTTGAGGCTGCCAACAAGAATATCAAGAAAATACTAAGGAAGATGATAGAAAGGCACAAACAGTGGCACGAGAAGTTATCATTTGCCTTATTGGGATATCGTACCACAGTCCGCACATCAGCCGGGGCAACTCCCTATATGCTGGTCTATGGTACAGAGGCTGTAATTCCTGCCGAAATGGAGATCCCATCTCTGAGAATTATACAGGAAGTTGAGCTCAACGACGCATAGTGGGTAAGAAGCCGTTATGAACAACTAGCCCTCATAGACGGAAAGAGAATGAATGCAGTTTGTCATTGTCAGCTATATCAAAACAGAATGGCCAGAGCCTTCAACAAGAAAGTCAAGCCAAGACGATTCACACCATGGCAGCTGGTGTTAAAGAAAATCTTTCCACATCAAGATGAAGCCAAGGGGAAGTTCTCTCCCAACTGGCAAGGCCCCTACATGGTTCACAGAGTGCTGACAGGAGGAGCAGTCATACTTGTAGAAATGGATGGAGAAGTTTGGCCAAAACCAATCAATTCAGATGCAACCAAGCGCTACTATTTGTAACCTTCATGTTTTCTCAAATGATGTAAATTGAACTACATCTGACCTGATTTCCGTTTAAGAGGGGATATGTAGGCAGCCCTATGGGTTCGGTCACAATTCAACAAAAATCTATTTTCCCCGTAATTGGAAATTGGGGCAGAATTTTGAGGAGGACCCTCAAAATTTTGAAGCAAGCAGCAGGCCAGAAGCATTCACCCAGCCAACTAGGGCAGAATTTTGAAGAGGACCCTCAAAATTCCGAAGTAAGTTCAGTCAGCCGGCACGAGCAGCAGTCAGAGGCATCCACCCAGCAAATTGGGGCAGAATTTTGAGGAGGACCCTCAAAATTCCACAACAGGAGAGGTTGCAATGTCTCGAACCGTGTCATGTCGTCGGTTCATCTAAAACTATTTTAGATTATATACTTTTATAAAATCATGCATATTTATCGAAACAGCTTGTTTAGTGAGCGCTGCCCAATTGATGCGAACAGTATCGTGATCAAGTAGACGAGCCACGCAGAGCCAGCGTGAATGCGAACTAACATTCCCCTTTAAAAAACTCACGATCTTTCTTTGGGTGTAGGCACAAATTGCAGAAGCCCCAAAACATATTATCCGCTCAAAGGACAGACATCATTCCTCAAACTCATCGCACACGCCAACATTTATTATCAGCACAAACGATGCTTCATTATCACAATGCTCTACCGCAATTAACGCAAGCTAAGAATTTCTGTTGTCTTTCCTTTAAATCTTGCATAAGGCTACTATTCTGCCTTCCAAAACTAAACGATGTCTCCATTTGCATTTTATTTCCTGCATAAGGCTACTATTCCACATTCCGAGACTAAGCACTGCCTCCATCTGCATTTTATTTTCGAGACTAAGCGTTGTCTCCATCTGCATTTACTAAGCGTTGTCTCCATCTGTATTTTATTTCCTGCATAATGCTACCCTTCTACCTTCCGAGACTAAACACTGTCTCCATCTGAATTTTATTTCCTGCATAAGGCTACTATTCTGCCTTTCGAGACTAAGCACTGTCTCCATCTGCATTTTATTTCCTGCATAAGGCTACCATTCAGCCTTCTATGACTAAGCACTGTCTCCATCTGCATTTTATTTCCTGCATAAGGCTACCATTCTGCCTTCCGGGGGCTAAACGCTGCCTCTCATTTACCTTTTAAAGCAACCATCGTCTCTGTTATTATCTACCTTGTTTCTTTCCGGGCTAAGCTCTGCCCTTTTTAATTCACAAGACTAAGCTCTGTCTTGTCAGCATCATACTATTGCACTTATCATGGGATGAAATATCGCCAACCTATCCAAAGGCGTCATCATTCAGAGGCACCATCTTCATGGCCCGAGAACATCATTTCATGGCCCGCAGATCCCTTTTTATCACTCTGCATATCATTATTCAAAGGCATCATGGTTCGGAGGCACCATCCTCATGGCCCGAGAACGTCATTTCATAGCCTGCAAATCCCGCATCAAGAGATTCATGGCCCAGGACATCATGGTCTAAGGACGCCATCCTCAACCGTCCAAAGACAACATTCATAGTCCAATGGGAATCTGCATCATGTTTAAATTACACACAATCTATGCTCTTTATTCGTTTGCAGGAAATCCGGCTAAGAACAGCAGCCAGGCAGGAGTGGACCGCTCCAGTTCTCCTAACCCCCCCGTAAGCCATTTTGTTCACCTTACCCTGCACCATGCGTTCGTCCTTGTGAGACTTCACCGGTATACTTCGTCGGTGACTCATGAACTACATATGACCTGATTCCTGTACAACCAGGGATATGTAGGCAGCTCAGAAGCCAGGGTGCAGCCTAAATCTTTCATACTATTTCCCTCCGGTCAAAATTGGCCATCATATCTTTATCCGACAACTCTGACATCCTTTCCGGGTAAAGAGGGGCAACAGTTGATACCCAATTTTCCCTCAAATTATTTTCGAACTTGTATATATACTTTCAAAATCACTCCTTACAGTAACTGGTATTTTCTCACAGCTTTTTGTATTTTTATCAAATTATTTTACTGTTTATTTAACACTTTAAATTCCATAATTATTCATAAATGATATAAT
This sequence comes from Nicotiana knightiana, assembly GCA_005239525.1. NCBI lineage: Eukaryota > Viridiplantae > Streptophyta > Magnoliopsida > Solanales > Solanaceae > Nicotiana > Nicotiana knightiana. The sequence continues at coordinate 19,270 of ML394943.1, read as the reverse complement.
TTCAAATCATTTTCTTGCTCAACATGTTATTTATATCTTATTTAATTCCCTTAGGATTTTATTATTTCACAAATTAGACAATATTGGCATCATTTAGTTAATTTCAACAATTTTTGCAACTATAGCACAAATGTGCATTTATACCATTTTAAAATCAGTGTGTGATCATTTATAATTTTTATATCTTAGTCAATCGCCTTAATTTCATTTATTTGGTCTCAATTTATTTTAACACAATTATTAGCTATTTTATAAATTAATTATCTTGTTTAATTGGGTATTTAACGTTTAGCCCATTTCTATTTAAATTATAACCAATTTTAAACCCAACCCCAACCCACCTTACCCAAAACCCATTAACCAACCCAGCCCAAAACCCACAAATAACCTGGCCCAACCCCACACTTGATCTGAACCGCTGATCAAATGAGATCAACGGTCCAGATCAGGGTTACCATAATTAAACCTAATCACTACCCCCCTCCGACCCCTCATTCTCTCAACACTCACTCCCTCTCTATCTCTCTCTATTATGCTCTAAGTTCTCTCTAGAAGCCTCCTTTGGCTTCTCTTCTCCGATGGAGTCTGGTCATCTTCTCCGACTGGTTCTCTCACCAGAAGCTATGGCTCCTCATCGTCTCATGGCTATTTGTCCACTTTGCACCGGTCCAGTGATACTCTGGGGCTCTCAGGCGAACCTGGAGCGGTCCAACTCACCTCCCATGGTCCCGTGCCACTTTTCGGCCTCCCCGGCCATTTGAGTAAGTTTACAACCTGTTCCGGCTTAGGTCGGTGCCGTCTTTGTGGTTTTCTTACTTCTCTGGGTTCCATAAAACCCCAACCCTATATCTTTCTATTTAGTCTAGATCTACTTTAGATTTATAGTATTACGAAGCTTTTCTATGTTTTTCCCTAAAACCTTTCATCTTTAAACGATCTTTCAATTTTTAAAACTAGGGTTTCACAAACCCCTTTCAAAAATCGATTTTTTTTACTTCTGCTTTAATGTTATTCTATGTTTTTCTTTGTTAATACGTTTTGATTCAAAACTTCTTACGGAAAATCCCAATTTTTAGGTTTTTAGTCCGTCTTGTTTGCTATGTTTAGCCAACCTGTATACTTCTTCTAGGCTCTCTATGTGCTCTATGTTTCTTACTCTAATACATGGTTAGGGTTCCTGATACCCTCTACTGACTCTGTGATGTTTTCCTCGAACCAATGGTTCTGTATGTTCTGTACTGATTTTTCGAATCGTTTCCCTTGATTGTGTGATACTTTCCTTGATTATGCCTGATTCCCTATGATTTCAATTACAGTCGAGATTCCCTCGACTAATTTTCAGAATTAAACCCATGCTTTGTTTTGTGAATATGCTATCACTGTGTACTTTCCTTAATTACGTGTTATGAACCTGGTATTTATTACACACTCCATGCTTTTACTACCTCTGTTATGGTAGGATCACTCTAGTTGATTCCTTTCCCTGATTTAACTCTGATTGGCCCGTTTGAACTTGACTCCCTAATTAAAGGGAGTCCAGGCCTTTAATTGACACTGATTGGTTATTATTTCCATAATTATGTTAGACTAATTATTCCTTACCTTATTTTCTTTACTCGTTTTCAGAATTATAAACACCCTACTCTTTTTAGCATAAAAAACCAATAGATACACGAACACTGGTGGTTAAACAGTGATCTCTCTTACACAAAATCTCTTTGCTCTGTTACTTCTGGTGTTACTGGTTACTGTTTATGTGTTAGTCGGCTACAAGCCAAGCTAATTATTGTGTTATTGCTCTGCTGCTCTCCTGTTCTGTTGCATCTACACACTACTACTCTGCTGTCCTTCGCATTTCTGCTCTTCATTCTACATTCATTCTTTCATTCAAAACTGGTATGTTTCTAGTTTAAGTTTATAGCATCCAACTCAACATGTTTCTCACGTCTATTTGCCTATGTGAATCCTCTTTCCCTTTAATCTAACATATCTACTGCTTTCCCTTATATGTTTCCATCGTGAATCTGCCTGACTCCCAACACTATGAGCATGTACCCCCTAATACTTAGTTATTATGTAAATCCTAATCTTGGACCTAATATGTGACTCTGTTTGACACCCCCCAATCTGATGTTGTTAGATTCCTGGCATGAACATTCTGTGATAACTAGGTTGTGATTGTTTAAACCATATAGCACTAGCCTAAGTACTATTTGTGTGCAAGTCTGCCTCTACTGTGTGACTTATTTGTCCCCCTATCCCTGCTTGTGTTTGCTTCCTAAACCATGTATGTTCTGGGGTGCTGATTGTCCTGTTTCTTTCTTCTGCAAAACCAGTTTCCATAAAGCAAACTCTCATGTTGTTCTCTGAAACTACTTTTCAAACTCAACTCTTTGCTAAATTATAGCCACATCTCACTACTCTTAGTTCTAAGTTCAGCCCCCTTCGTGTAAGCACTGCCTTGGGGACTATTTGAGTACCCATTGAACTCTGGCGCACAAGGTTGGCATTCCACACTGCACTTACTCATTCCTGGCTAGGGTACTTGGGTGTGAGCACTGCCTAGGGTCTTCTGAGATCCTTAGGAACTCTGACACACCTGGGTTACAAAAGGTCATGGCATATGGCATTGTTGGATCTGAGGACTTGGGACTACTATTAGGCCTTCTATAGTGTAACTTCTTAATTTCCTTTTTTATGGAGTTTGTGCACGGCTGGTCTGTAATAATTAATTGTAAAAAATGGTTATGGGTTGAATAGTGAATGGGCGGGGTTGTGCATGCTTAGTATAATTATGGGTAGAAACCATGCTATAGGATTTATTTTGTATATGTGTGCATAGCTACCATGCCTAGGAATACTTGCCATGCATTCATTAGAAAACATATTTTAGGCCCGTTTATCTCAGCATCTTTGCCATACCCATGCCTCACTTAGAAATCCTGTTCGTAGTTAAATAACTATAAAATGGTTTTTATAATGTTACTGTCTCTGCATCTTCACGATCACCATGTCTAGAAATCCTGTTTAGGTTAAAAACATTAATCGTCAATATTTGTATTAGAGATCATGTTATCCTAGGAATTCATTCTCAGCATGCTCATATTACCTTTGCCAAACTCATATGTTAAGGACATACTGCTATTTGCATTAGAAATCATGTGCTAGGTTCAACAACTTAACTACGCTTCTGTATTTCCTGTTTCGAGTCAAAAAGATGTGTTAATAAGTAAATTCCGCCCTAAATAATAATGGATTCTTATTTCTGAAAACGTTTGTGAATTTTGAAAAGCATGCGTAGGTTTGCATCATTCCACACCCTGTATGTATTTAGATATCCTGCTTTGTAGAACACTACATTCACATTAGTTTACATACTCACTCCTTTACCACGATTAAGTCTAAACAGGATAATTGGAGTCTGTTAAACCCGCCTAGGCAAGCCTTAGGCATTAAGTTTATTAAAACTGGGAAAACTGTCTCTTTGTTTTGTTTGGCTAATTCCAGATCGGAATTCATAGTCTAGAGCTGGTAAAAAGATTTCTTCTGAAACTCAGTAATCAGACTGCCCCATTACTGTATTCTCACTTAGACATTCTGCCTTAGATTCTGAAATTCAAAGACCTCTTTGTGTTTGAGTCGTGCTAGTTATGTGTATTAATTTGTGGAGGGATTCATGAGCCTCATATCTGCTCCTGTGTGTCCCCTATACTTGCAGTCCTAAATATTTTATCTGTCGCTTAGAATTTTTCCTTTAAACCTAGGGGTTCTCCCTAGTACCTACCCTTTAGGATAGTAGTCCTAACGTCCTCCAGGACTGATAAGATGGGACGGGTAATAGCACGCAATAGAATCCGTGACCAACATACGCTTTAATTACCTTCACAGGGTGGGAAGGGTAGAATATGGATATGATTACTGGTGCGCTAATACCACCTGTAACCCCTCTTCGAGGAGTGATTAACGGGTATTGCATTGATGTGATCCGTATTACTTTAAACCTAGGATATTTTCTCAAATGTTTACTTCTAATTCCTTTTAAACTTTCAATAAAATTCCAATACTTGTTTGAAATCCCCTCTTATGTATGCCTTCCTTGTTATTTGCTTATTGTTTGAATTCACAAAACCATTTGGCCGGGACCCACAGTTGTGGATCTTGAGGGGTGCCTAACACCTTCCTCTTGGGATAACTTCAAGCCCTTACTCAATCTCTGGTAATGCAAACTAGTTCCTGAGTTAACTACTCAAGATGCCCTAACGCACTGTAAAAATTGTTAGGTGGCGACTCTTCCTTTAACTTCTTCCTTCCAAAGGAGTTTGTCCCAAAAATGTCCTGAACTCGATCTCCGCGAGGACAAAGAAAGGGGGCGTGACAAGTATGAGCGCTCCTCTTGTCAATACTCTGTGAACCATGTAAGGACCTTGGAGAGAATTTCCCTTTGGCCTCATCTTGATGTGGAAAGATCCGTTTAGTACCAGCTGCCCCGACGTGAACTGTCTTGGTGACTTCCTCCTTGGTTTTCAGGCTCATGTCTGGCTTTAATTTCCTGAGTTTCTGCTTCACTGGCGGACACATTGGGTTTGTAGGTAACTTGTGAGCCACTATGGATGTGCTCAACCCTGTCATATCGTTGTATGACCATGCAAAGATATTCTCATATTCTTTCAGGAACCGAATGTATTCTTCTTTCTCTGACGGTGACAAATGGATGCTTATGCGGGTTTCCTTGATGGCTTCGGAATCTCCCAAGTTGACTATCTCGGTATCGTCCATGTTAGACTTGGGCTTGTTCTCAAAGTTCTCCACTTCTCTGACAATTTCCTCAGGTATTACATCCTCATCTTTTATTTCTTCCGAGTCACTGTCCTTTTGTTGCATTGTCTCATTACATGTCACAGTAGTTGGTTCATCAAGATAAGAAATAGTAATGTTGTAGGGATAAATGTATGAAAGGAAATAGTAATAAGAAATATTTTTAGTGTTCCTCTTTTGTTGAAATGGAACACTTAAAATATTATTTAAAACAAAATGCAAAAGAGGAAATTATTTTCAAAAATAAACAATGCTATCATCCTTGCTACCTCGGGACTCGTCTGGCCCTTGATGGTTTGACAGTCCAGTTCCTGAGGAATGCTCCCCTCTCCACTTTCTGAATAGTAGGGCCTTCCTCCTCCTCCTCAACTATTACACAACAATCTATACCATCATCTTCTAAGAACAAATTCCTCAATGTTGCCAAGGCTTCTTCTTCCTCAGATCCCCATATTGTATCGGCCTGATGGAAGGTCTGATTCAGGTGCGGCACGGGTTTCTCAAGAGGATAGTATGGACCACGCCATGGTGGCGACCAATTTCGATGTTCCTGCCAGGTGTACTGATATCCGAGCCCGAAAGTTTTTCCATGGCACTTCAGCTGTACTGGTTTGGAGATACCTTGAAGATTTTTACCAAGCCCCTTACCAGGTTCATACCCTGACCATGCCAGTATGCTCTCTATTTTTCTACTCCACCATTTATATTTCTCAATCGCGTTAACACGTTCGATGCGATGGTAGGTTTCTCCACCTAACTTCCTTCTGTTTTCTACCACCGGAACAGTCTGACTGGTGTAAATGGGGTTACTCCCATCTCCATGGATGATCATTTCTTGATGGTTCCATTCAAATTTTACCACTTGGTGCAAAATGGATGTGACAGCTCCAGCGGCATGTATCCAAGGTCGTCCCAGCAACAAATTAGGAGGCGGATATGTCTAGCACCTAGAATTCAACATCGAACCAGGTAGGACCAATTTTCAAGCATAGGTTGGTTTCTCTAATCGTAGCTCTTGGTGACCCATCGAATGCTTTCACGTTCATAGATCCTGCTTGTATTCCATGTAGGCCCTTGCCCAACCTTTTCAGAGTTGTCAGCGGACAGATGTTGAGGTTGGACCCTTCATCTATCAGAACTCTGGCAATGAACTTATCTTCACATTGAACTGTGATGTACATTGCCCTATTGTGGCTTAACCCTTTAGGTGGCAATTCGTCTTCATGGAAGGTGATCTTATGGCTTTCCAACACTTGTCCCACCATGTTGGCCATTTCTCCGCTAGTAATGTTGTTGGGCACATATGTTTCATTCAGTACCTTCATCAGAGCATTCTTGTATGCTTCAGAATTTTACAGCAACGATAAGATGGATATCTGGGCGGGAGTCTTATTTAGATGATCAGCAACAAAATACTCCCTTTCTTGTACTTTCCTCCAAAGGTCGTTCGGACCAGTTTCAACGACGGGTTTTTTGTTAGAAGCTTGCTTACTGGTCTCTCCCAAATTCTCAGGTGTGTAAATTCTTCATGCTTTGGCCATTCCTTGTGCAGCGCCAGACTCTTCCGTCTTTGCTTTCCCTTTTCTCCTAGCTTCGACAACATAATCCCAAGGTACAGCATTGGAACTGAAAGGTGGTGTGTATGTCACCGTCACAGTGAAAGGTGTGGATACTTCTACCTCAAACGGAGCTGGTGTAGCTGCAGGTGGTGTCATTTCTACTTCAAAGGGAACCGATGCGGCTAAGTCAACTTTGACTGGCGGTTGTACTTGTACCACAATGGGATTAAGCGTGACTGCCGGCTTCTTAGGATCATCACCTTCCCGACTGAGTCCAATTGATCCCTCGGGATCCCATTCTTCATCGGTTTCTATTACATTGACTCCTTCACCCCTATGATCTGGGAGGGGGTTATTGCGGATGTAGGGTGTGGTTTCTTTCACCTGTATGACCTTGTCATCAATCAGTGTTTGGACCTTATCTTTTAGGGTGCGGCATTCATCAATAGTATGTACCTTCATACCGGAATGGTACGCACACGTCTTGTTTAGGTTGACCCATTGTGACGAGTTTTCCATAGCCACGAGGGAAATAGGGGTAACATATCCAACAACTTTTAATGTTTCATACAATTGGTTCATGGGTTCAGCAAAAAGGGTGTATTATCTAGGTGGTTTTCAATCAAAATTGGGCCTGGGTTTTTGGTAATTTGGATGAGCTGGAGGTGAATGATAATAGGTTGGTTGGGTATTATAGGTGTGGTAGGCAGTAGCAGGTTGAGGATATCTAGGAGGTGAAGGTTGGTATGTGGGTGGAGTTATTTGGTACACAAATGGAGATTTTGGACCTTGGGAAACCATTATTGTTCCCACTTCTTTCTTCTTTGATAGGCCACCCGATTGTAGTGCTTTATTTGTGGCCTGCAGTGCCTCAAAATTTGTCACCATTCCACTTTTGATACCTTCCTTGATCCTTTCTCCGAGCTTGATGATATCGGAGAACTTGTGATTCTCGATTACCATTAACCTTTCGTAATATTGTGGATCCTGAGCCTTGACAAAGAACTTGTTCATTTGCTCTTGATCTAATACCGACCTGACCTTCACTGCTTCTGACCTCCATCGAGTAGCGTACTCAAGGAAAGTATCAATGGGCTTTCGAACTTAGGAGGTTTGTAACCCTCCGCCAGTTCCACATCCAGCTGAATGCACAAATCCTCATAATTCAAACCTTCGATTCCTTTGCCTCCTTCAACACCTTGAACTCCGCTTGTGAGTTTCTGGAGATCTTCTGCCATATTCTTAATGAGTAGGTCCTTTTCGGCGGATTCCAGTATATATGAGATTGGCTGAGTGGAGTGGGGTAAGGTTTCCACTTATATGGGGTTGTTTTGGTGAATGTCAGGAGTTTGGGTGTAGTGGTGATCATTGGTTGAATTTCGGGGATCGGGGGTAGGCTGAGGGGTATTCTGAGGAGTGTGGTAAGTGGTTTGCGGACATTGAGTCGGGAAATGCTGATGTTGAGGAGGTGTAGGTATAGGTCAAGGATTTTGAGGAGGGGTTGTATATTGGTGAGGTGCAGGAGGATTCTCCAGGCGTTGGTTGGGTGTATTTTGAGGAGGTGCCGGGTTTTGTGTATTTGGATGGTTGATATCTGGGACGTTTAGTGTGAGGGAGAGGTTTGCCAAATTATGGACCTGCTCAAGCTCACCCTGTAGTTCAAGTATCTTTTGTTCAAGCCACGAAACCAAGTTATTTGGTGTCGGAGTACTCTGACCATCAGAAGTTTCCACATTCTCAGCATGTGTGGGGTTGTCTTTTCTGGTGCCACTCATATCGTCCATCTTAGCTTTCCCTTTGCCTTTTGATGCACTTGTAGGAGGAGGAGGTGGAGGTCCTCTGGATCTGGTGTGGTAAGATGATGATACCAGTATGTGTGAACCAACCTTAGGGGATGGGAATAATCAAAAAGAAAGAAAAACAAAAGATAACCAAGTTAGTGAGAGTTCTGAAAAATGTTTGCAGTATTTAAATACATATAGCGAGAATGTAAATTCGCGTCCTAATTTGGGAGCCTCTTTGCGCCCGAGCTGGGCCTAGCGACAAGTAGATTTGGAGAATTTAATGACAATAATTGCTTCATTTCATTAATGTAATAAATAAGACGAATCTAAAATGACACTAAATAAGATAAGTCACTAATGGCACTTGGCCTTATTACATTTGAAAAGCAAAACAAATAAGCCTAATCTACTTGGTCCCAGAAGAACCTTCTCCAGGCCTGGTTCTCTTGGCTCCATCGATGAGGTTCCTCGGGTCGCGCATGTCCAACAACAGGTATGCCCTGGCGAGATGTCCTTCTTCGATACCTTCAGCATTCTGGCAGTCTATGACTCTTTTCCTTATCTTCCCTTCCAGCTCCATCAGACCTTGCTCCAGATATCCTAGCCTTTCATTTGATCTGATAGCCATTTCCCTCCACTCATAGATTAATTCCACATCAGTTTTGTATCATTCCAGATGCTCACCCTCGGACTCACGAACCCTTTTGTGCAGTCTGTTATACTTCACATGTGCTTCGGTAGCCTCATCTATAACTATGTTCCCTCGACCAACCCCTGGCTCGACTATTCCTGCTATGCAGTCCTCCAAACATGATGGATAAAAGTACACATGCCCTGCGTGATATCGATCTGGCTCGATGGTGTCCCTTTCCAAAATAATCTTCAAGTGCCACATATGTTGAGCTTCACATTTATATAGGATGTCATCATCTTGGAAATACGCCATGTAGTGACTCATTTTGGAGACTCGTGGTATAATCTGTTTTCTACCAGCTTGTCTCATGACCCTGATAGGAACATAGGGGTGTATACCCCTTAACCCAATCAACACCAAGTGTGGAGCGTCCTAGATCGGATGATTAGCTCATTGGTGGGGAACCACTCGAACATCCAATGAACCTGGTCCTCAGTTAAGTTGTCAAAAAATTGCACCCATTCTGTAGCATTCTCCGGTTGATCAAACCTATCTGGGATAAAGTTCATTCTCTTGGGGTGATGAAAGGTTATGTGATCATTCCACGATCTTCGCGGAAACTCTAGTATATGTTTGTTCCTCGATTCCCCCCATTAAAGCTTTGGTTACCATGGCCAGTATGGTGTGAATTCTGTCTTTTTTTCTTGGAAACACTATCATACCCAAGAAGCAGACGATAAACACGAAAACCCTGCGATGAATCCAACCCAAGGAAGTGATGAAGAACTCGTCATGGAAGATACAGTAGGATTTGTTGTGATCGTATCATTCATAAAGGAAGTCAAAGGGTACATAGGACTTTTTCAAACACACCAAGTCGTCATTCTTTTTCAAACCCATCATTTTCAGAAACCCTCTGGGAGTGCAATTTTCCGGCACTAATAAATCGGGATTGTCCCAAGGTAGTCCAGCGAATCCCCCTATTTCCTCCAAAAGAGGGGTCATTTCTGTGTTGCCAAAACGGAATACAGCCCTTTCTGCGTCCCAGAACATAGTAGCAACTTCGATCAACATGTTGTTTGGTTGGATATCTAATAGGAAGGTAGGTTTCCAAGGACTCTTTTCACATGGTTTTTATCACTTGACGGAAGGCCTTCCCACCAATCTAGCAACAATGGTGGTATGTTATGGACCATGCCGAACCTGGGGACTTCGTGCCTCATTTTCTGCAAAACAAATAGAGTTATACCCTTTCCTCCTCCAGATTCGACTATTTATACATTAATGATTAGCATATAGGCACTTATTTCTCCAAATTAATGCACAGATCGTGGTTGCGTCTGTTGGGATTATGGAAACGCCAGTAGACTTTGGACAAGGCTTTTCTTAAAGGGTTATTATGTGGACAAAATATTAACCCAGGCTAGGTTTGACCATGATGCATGTACAGTTATAATCAGAGTAAGGTTTCTATAGAAGCCTAGACTAATACCCTCAAGTGGACGACTTGAGGGGGAAAGGCACGGAACCGTCGACTTCACCGATGATCGACTAGTTTTACCGCAAATAAGCCTTTCCAAATTCAAATAGGGTGATATAAGAAGAGCACAAACACTCATCAAGCATTTCTATGGTATTAATTACGCACGAGTGGAATATGATGTTGAGCATGATTTATGTGACAGAAAATAGCACGTTGTCACGTATTTGCACGATGGAAAAATGATAAATGCGGTATTTAATAATTGTAAAGGAAGTTAAGAAAGAAAACAAAGAGACAAGTCAGTTTCCACAGTAAAGAGTAATAAAACAAGAAAGAGAAATCGTAAATAATTGAAGATAGGCAAATAAATCCACATAAAGTGGGAAAGGGAGGGGTATGCAAGTATTGACGGAATGATAAAGGCATGCTTGAAGACTAATTCACAAAAATCAGGTTCGTTATGGTAAGAGCCTAGAAATATCCCCAGGGGAGTCGCCATGCTGTCGTGCCCCCTTTTTCTCGCGAAATCGGGTTTCGATATTTTTGGGACAACTCCTTTTGAGAGGGTAAGTAATTGAGAGAGTCGCCACCTAACGCATTAAGGTGCGTTAGGGCACCTAGAGCAATTAACTCATAGAACCAGTTTACATCACCAGAGATCGGGTAAGGGATCAAATTACCTTGAGGGGAAGGTGTTAGGCACCCCTCGAGGTCCACAACGGTGGGTCCCGACCGTACTTAAATTAAGCAAATTAGTCTAAAAAAAAGAGAAGAAAATAATTTGACCGGATGCGATATCCAATTTATTTTAAACAGGAGTATAGGGGGTCCTAAATTTTTAGCCTATAGGATCATTTCATACAATACTTTATGACTCCCGCAAGTTAGGGTGTCACTCATAGTATTAACGTATGGGATACCATCTCCTTACTACCCAATTACTATCTTTAAGCTGTTACTTAAGCGTTCTAGCAGTTTCTAGCTCGTTCCTTATGTGTGCACTACCCGTCCCTTACCTATGGCCCTGGAGGCATTAGGACTTTTATTTGGGATAGTTCTAGGTCAACCTATATTAAAAATGTGAAATCTAGGCGACAAGCAATAACAGATAGGACTTTCATATAAGGAAAAAGTATGGGCTCATATTGACCTTCGTACATAGACAACAAAAGCACGCAAACTTTATTACTTTTGAATCCTATAGAAAGGATATCTATGTAGGAAAACAGAATGCAGAGACAGTTTATTAAGGCGAGCATTAAGACCTATTTATTTGCCTACTGATTTTATTCAGCATGAATCTGGTTACTTCAGGCATTAATATGTCACAATTATAAACCCAGAATCATTTTTAAGTCCTACAGATATATTGCCTAAGTGATTGGCAGTAGCGAACGAATTCGGAGTCGACCAACAGGATCCTATAGGCATAATTTCTATGAGCTTTTTCAGTACATGCCTATAGACAGGATTTTTAAGTGTAGCACTGATTTTAACTCATAAGGACATGTTTTTATTCCTTTTAAATCCTATAGGAATGCTTTCTAAGTCTGAAGCTGATTTAAACTTTATAGGCAGAATTTCTAAGTTTGAAACTAATTTCATCCTATAAGCATGATATTTATTAGATTTAAATCCTATAGGCATGATTTCTAGGTTTGAGACTGATTTCACCCTATAGGCAGGATATCTATTAACCGCATGTGGGCAGACATTAAGCAAATTGCCAGGGAAGATCATTATTTCAAACAAATAAGATTCTATAGACATGGTCACTAATGCACATTGGGTTAAAAATATGTGTAAGATCCTATGAACAGGATTTCTAATGCAGAATTAACGGAAAATCCTATAAACAGGATCTCTAGTATGCGAATGTAAAAATACAGAATCAAACAATCAGGAAAATCCTATAGACGGGATCTTTAAACAAGTATAGCACTCACATGATTCAATCAACATAATTAAACCTATAGGCAGGATTTCTACCCGACTTCAACAAAGATATAGGAACCCCCCCCCCCAGCTTTTACTAATAAACCCCATATCTGTTATTACAGAGATTATTACAACCCAGAATATTGAATGAATTACATAACATTTAGCAATTACACTATAGGGAGCCTTCATAGGCCCACCTAGGAACCAGGCCTTCAATCATAACAACTTTGGAGCATAGTAGTGATCTATCCATGGCACATATAATTAGGTTTCCAATGTGTAAAAGTTTCCAAGGGCCTCAGGGACCCCGGGCAATGCTCACACCAGAACCACATTCGAAAATAAATCATAAAAAGATTGGAAGACCAGCCCCAATGTGTCAGATTTCGAATGAGTCTCAAGGACCCTAGGCAGTGCTCACACTAGAGGTGTTGAGACCCTAAATGACTAAGAGTAGGAGTTTGAAAACCAATGCATAAAAGGTAAGGGGGCAGGTTTTAAAATAGTTCAATTTCAGAAGAAAGCAAGTTCAGAATACAAAGTTGCAGGCAAAACTGCACCAAGAAACAAACAGGTTCATGTTCAGCACATAGTTCAAACAGATTGGCATATGATTAGGCTAGATATTCATACTAGTATTTAAAATAATCATGGCTTAAATACATAGGCAGAAACACTTGAATTAAACAGAAAGGATACATGAATTAAGCCGCAAACATATTTGGTTGCATGCTTACAGTATTTGATAAAGTTCAGAACAAGAGACAGACTGAACATTAAAACTAACTTAGGAAAGGGTTCATATTATTGAAGTAACTTAGTTTATCATTATTACTAAATGGGATCATGTAGTCACATAGAAAGTAGAATCATGCTGAGTATTGAAACAGACTAATCGAATAAAGCGTAGAGAACAAAATAACAAGATTTAAGGCATACCAGTTGAGAAGAAAGCAGGTAAGAACGCAATAGCAGTCAAATTCCAGAGAATTTGGCCTTGGCTTTCAGCCGGCCACATAGCCACTTATTGCAGAAATCAGAATAAGAGAATAAAGAGAGAACTTAAGTTTTTGTGAGAACAAAGAGTTCGAGAGTTGTCGAGTTCTCCTAAAGGGAGTGAGGAAGGGGGTTTAAATAGCACTTAATGAAGTAAACAAATAAGGTAATGAACCATTCATACACAAATAAGGTATGAAAATAACTTAACAATCTATTAAGGTCGGCATGAATCAATTAACAAGATAGAATCGAGTAAAGTCAGGCTAGTACCACTTAATTTAAGGAAAACCTTATGTGGAATCAATCAGTAGTCAAGTACTAGGTTAAATAAGATAAGAACTAATTCCAAAATCAATTAGAAGTCGACTTTAATAATCGGAACACAAAATCAAGCCAGTAAGGTTAAGTTAAGGGAAGTAGCACAAATTATTAAAAAAACATTGGTCCAAATAAGGTAAGAGGAGGTAACCGCATAAGTAAACACCAGTACTGTACGAAAAGGGAAGACATGATTTCAAACCCTAATTTGGGGTAAGTAAAGTTCACTTAGCAATTAATGCTAGAGTTAAAGGCAAACAGGTAGAGACAGTAAAATTAAATGATCGGAACCCTACAAAAATAGGCAGAAACACAAAGGCATGTAGATGGAACCAATTAAAGTAAGTAGAATCAGTCAAAAAGGAAAACTATTAAAGGTTAAAACATTTTTGGCGAAAATCTGTTAAAAATCAAAACCCTAATTCTAGGGTAAACAAGATCGGTCAGGAATAATAATAGAAAAAGACTAGAAAATATAGAGATAGAAGTATTGAAATTTTAAAGGAGAAATACCAAAACAAACATAAAATCGTTTTAGATCTGAAAAGATCTAAACAGATTTAACCAAAAAATAGCCAGATTCATAAAAATAAACAGAAGTTGAACCAAATCTGATTTGAACCAGAGATTTGAAACCCTAAGATACGAAAATATTCGTACTCACAGGTATTGGGATGAACATAGATGGAAATATCCAAGATATGAGAGACTTTGAACCATATCTGGTTCGAGTCTCTTGAGATTCACTTTCCATTTGAGGCAAATAAATCAAGTAACATCAAGATCGGGTAGGCAGTAGAGAAACAAAGCCAAATAAGGTAGGGAATCAAGGGGGAATCCCATGAATCAAAAAGGGAAAGTGTGACGGTGGGCTAGGGTTTGGGGGTGAGAGAGGTGAGGAGAGGAGAATATCCAGGACGGCGGGCTGGGGCGAAGGAGTTAGGGCTTAGGGGTTTTGGTATATTAAAAAGGGACGGTGGATTTAGGGCCGTTGATCTTCTGAGATCAACGACCATGATTAGATTTTAGGTGGGGAGGGTTTAATTGGACGGGTATGGGTATGGGTAGTTGGGTTAGTGTATTGGGTATTGGTTTATTTGGCTGGGGTAGGTCCGAAAAATCAATTAAAAAGGGCTATGTTTTAAATACCTATTTAAATTAATAAAATAATAAAAAAAATTATTTGTATATGGAAATGATTTAAAATAATTACTTAATATTATAAAAATATAAAAAGAAGTCATTTTTCGTGTAAATAATGTAATTATGCATATATGTGCTATTATTGCAAAGTTATTGCAATTATAGCATGAAGATACAAATATAATTATGCATAAAATGATTAAAGCTCAATATAAATATAAATGATAAAAATTAAGTAATAAATTATTATAAAATTATTTGTGATGCAATTAGTAATTATTTAGATAATAAAATGCTGGAATAAATTTATTAAAAATCCTCTAAAAATTACAGAAAATTATGGAAAAATACTAGTTGACTCTCATGCACTATTTTGAAAGTATATATGTATTTTTAAAATATATATGAGAAAAATTGGGTATCAACATCAACTAAAGCAACATCTACTCACTCACTTTCAAACCAAGGACTTGGGGAAGTTAAAGTATTTCTTGGGAATCGATGTAGCACAATCCAAGACTAGTATGATATCTCACAAAGAAAATATGCTTTGGACANTAATAAAATTATTATAAAATTATTTGTGATGCAATTAGTAATTATTTAGATAATAAAATGCTGGAATAAATTTATTAAAAATCCTCTAAAAATTACAGAAAATTATGGAAAAATACTAGTTGACTCTCATGCACTATTTTGAAAGTATATATGTATTTTTAAAATATATATGAGAAAAATTGGGTATCAACATCAACTAAAGCAACATCTACTCACTCACTTTCAAACCAAGGACTTGGGGAAGTTAAAGTATTTCTTGGGAATCGATGTAGCACAATCCAAGACTAGTATGATATCTCACAAAGAAAATATGCTTTGGACATACTTGAGGAAACATGCATTTTAAACTGCAAACCTATTGACGTCCCTATGGATCCAAATGTCAACCTCGTCACTGGACAGGGGGAGCCATTGAAAGATCCTGGTAGATATCGAAGACTGGTCGGTAAACTGAATTATCTTACTATCACACGACTTGATATTTCATTTGCAGTAAGTGTGGTTAGTCAGTTTCTCCAAGCTCCGTGTAAAGATCATTGGGATGCAATAATTCGCATCCTAATATCAAAAAAGCTCCAGGACAAGGACTATTATATGAAGACAAAGGTCACACAGACATTGTTGGATATTCTGATGCTGATTGGGCAGGTTCTCCATCAGATAGACGCTCTACTTCTGGGTACTGTGTCATGATTGGGGGAAATCTAATCTCTTGGAAAAGCAAAAAGCAAAAAGCAATATGTTGTTGCCAGATCTAGTGCAGAAGCAGAATATCGAGTTATGGCCCTTGCTACATGCGAGCTTATTTGGTTGAAACAACTTCTCCAAGAGTTAAAATGTGTTGAGTTCAAACAGATGGAGCTTATATGCGGCAATAAGGCTGCCTTTCATATTGCTTCTAATCCGGTTTTTCATGAAAAAATGAAACATATAGAGGTGGATTGTCATTTTAATAGGAAGAAGATTGAGTCTGGATGCATTGCCACTAGCTTTGTCAGTTCAAATGACCAATTAGCAAATGTCCTTACTAAGTCCCTTAGAGGGGCTCGGATTGAATATATTTGTAGCAAGCTTGGAGCATATGACATGTACACTCCAGCTTTAGGGGGAGTGTTAAGACTTAGATCTTGTTAGAGAGTATCTCAATTTTAGATTGTATGTTAGATTCTGTCTGATGGTATAGTCAAAGATTGCAGGTAAAGAGGCGTGATCTTAGGGATATGCTCTTGACTTATGTGTCTTTCTTTGTGTATATATTTTGGGTGTAATCTATTTTTTGAAGTATGAAGTGAAATACACTTACATCATTCACAGCAGGAAATATACGACATGATTGTGAGGAAGTTATGCTATTTAGGCGAACTGTCGTAAAAGGTTCAATATCGGAACCAAACTCTTCTCCATCACTAATAGTTGGATGAGATGAAGAAGAGCAAAGTCACACTGACCCTGACCTTGTTGGAGTAATCGCCAACTCCTAAATCAAACTCATGCGCGGACAAACTTAATATATTGGTCCATGCACATCCATACCTGCAGTATAGTATCTCCATAGATCATTTTTGAAATTGGAACTTGGACAAGTCACAAGCTTTTGATTTCTCGTGGTGAATAGATGTTCTATAGCAGTTCGTCGAGGTTGATTTCCCCAATCTCATCTGAGCTCCCTATCTTTATGTAGGATATGCGTCTAGGAACAAGTTTGGACAAAGATCTGATGGTGGTCCATTCAGGAACAGAAGCATACAAAAGAGCAAAGCAGTTAAAACATTTGTTTCTAGAGTTCACAAGTCATCTAAAGCAACTCTATAAGAAGTTCTCTGTGGAAGAGATGATGATTTTGCTTATACAGCAACAGTTCAACCAGTCTTTTATTCACATAGCTAGGTGTGAGCAGAGACGGAGCCAAGATTTCAAGCTTATCACTACTAAAAATCCGGTAAAAACGACCAAACTTTTGGGACCAAAACTGGTCTGTCGGGAAAAGCGACCACAGTTGGTCGCTAAATTGAAGAAAATTATTAAAAAATAATTGTAAATACATTAGCGACCAAGGTTGGTCGATATTTGGTCGCTAATTTGGTCAAAATATTGACCGGACTGGTCAGACCATCTTGGTCAAAGAAATGTTGAATTTAGCGACCAACTTTGGTCGCTAAAGTGGGACCCAGTTATAAAATTTTAATAATTATATTATTATTTTTAAAAAATTATAAAATATTAATAATAAAATTTAAAATTAGCGACCAAAGTTGGTCGCTCTTGAAAGGGGAAGAAAGTAGAGACCAACTTTGATCGCTAATCTGGAACCCAGATATATAAATTTAATAATTATATTATTATTTAAATAAAATTATAAAATATAAATAAATATAATTTAAAATTAGCGACCAAAGTTGGTCGCCTTTAAAAGGGGAAGAAAATAGAGACCAACTTTGGTCGCTAATCTGGAACCCAGATATATAAATTTAATAATTATATTATTATTTAAATAAAATTATAAAATATAAATAAATATAATTTAAAATTAGCGACCAAAGTTGGTCGCCTTTAAAAGGGGAAGAAAATAGAGACCAACTTTGGTCGCTAATCTGGAACCCAGATATATAAATTTAATAATTATATTATTATTTAAATAAAATTATAAAATATAAATAAATATAATTTAAAA
>MDKJ01360609.1:0-47110 GCA_005239525.1 Nicotiana knightiana | reverse complement strand
TAAAATAACTTGCATAATTAAACTACAAAGTAATGAATAAAAGCTGTAAAAATCAATGCTTTGATTCTCTGAGTAGTATTCCACAGGCGTCTCTTGTCTTTAATGGCCTCTGCCTCTTCAAGTTGTGTTTTTGGGTCTATTTATATGTTTAGGAAAACCCCTAAACGTGTAGGAGACTTCTATTCAAATCGGGAAACATTTAAAATCTTTAAAACTCGGATTTGACCGAACTAGGGACCAGGCGTTACAGGCCAAACGCCTGGCTAATGCCTAGCCAGGCCTGGCGTTAGGGCCCAAACGCCTGGCTAGGCCTGGCTAGGCCTGGCTTTAGGGCCCAAACGCCTGGCTAACGCCTGGCCAAGCCTGACGTTAGGGCTCAAACGCCTGGCTAGGCCAGGCTTTACAGCCCAAACGCCCGGCTATAGCCCGGTGCACTCCTTTGCGACTCTTGAGCGTATTTTCGATGTTTATGCATCCATTTAACTCGGCTTCCATCTTCAATTCACCTACACATGAAATAGACTCCATTAGGCACATACGAAGTGTATTTTTATCATTAACACACATAAAATGTAAGGCATATAATGCGTTAAACCATGAATTCTAGCCACACATCAACACCCCACACTTAAACATTTGCTCGTCCTCGAGCAATTAAACTACACTCATGAACACAACTTATTAAGAAAATCCCTTAACGCGTTATACCAGGAATTTTTAATATAGTTCAAGCATAGAGGTGTGACATCCTCGCCTCAATAGTCGACTCACATATACCATGATTTATTCATAATCCACTCACTACTCTAACATAGAGGTCAACAACATTACCTTTCCTTCATGAATCATGTGCCCTCACCAATTCAAACAGCTAGTTCCACACACAATGAAATTTTAGAACACTTAGGAACTCAAGATAGAAAGAATTCACTCACTCTCAGAAATAATATTCATATGCCACAAAAGATGCACCATAGGCTTGCCCGTAGTGTACTACTCTACTAATTTAGCTCATTCAGTCTAGGATCAAGTAGGAATTTATTTGGTTGTAATATAGGTTGCGGCACGGGTAGGATCCCTAAGCACTTTAACACATATACTTTAGATTTCAACCTCAAACTTATATTAAGCCAAACTCCACCTTCACATCAATGTATATTACCACATACTTATTTAAGCACAATTACATCAAGAGTCACCACATATATATTTTTATTTGACAACAATACAACTATTTATTTTCTATATTTTATTTATTTTTTCTTTTTTTTTCTTTTGCTCTTTTTTTTTTCAAGTGACTCTTACTTTTCAAAACAGTGCACCTTTCTCCTTATTTCAATTATTCCCCTCAATAAACCAACCTACCACCCCACACTTTAACTTTTCCATATTTCATCATTTCCAGTGATTACGAGAGGTGACAAGGTTCAAATATAAGATCGATTCGAATAAAGGGGTATGGCTTGTAATGTGGTTGCCAAAGAAACAGGATTATAGGCTCAACGGGGTTAACTACGATACATAACAATTAGGCGGGTAAAATATACATAGTTGGCTCAACAAAGAAACTCCTATATCACTTCCAAGACTGAACAAAATTACTATTTCACTTTGCATACACATGGGGCAAGTTCTAGACATCAAATGCAATGCACCGAATAACATACAAACCTCACACACACTTGGCACATAACTCACTTAGGATTGGATCTATCATGACATTCCAGTCAAAGCAGTTAAGAAAATTTAAGAATCCACGATTTAAGGTATTTATCCTAGAGTAAAAAAATTGAGCCTAAGCGTCACAACCAACGTATTGACTATTCTCAAGGCATCACAAAGTTTCGAGATATTGCTGCAATTAATTTCTCAACCATGTGGTTACTACTCCTAAAAATTAAAAATTACCTACACCCGATTTAATTAAAAACCCTTGGAAAAGAACCGCGGTCCAAAGAAAAACCAAGAGGGAATTACTACACTACCTAAAATAAAAATCTTTTTTTTTCTAGACTTACTTCTCTCAAGAGAACTGTCTAGGAGATCCATCGTCGGGAAGAGTCCACATATTTCTAATATTAATTTTTTTCTATTTTGTTCTACATAAAATAAAAAGACTACAGAAAAAGCTACAAAACTTAAAAGAAAACTAACTTACTAACAAGAAAAACTAAAACTACTAACAAGAAAGCACACTAACTCACAACAAATATGTACATCACCCCACACTTAAATCATGCAATGTCCTCAGTGCATCACATAGACAAAACAAGACATAAAAGTAAGATGAAAGAAACTCCCTGATCCAAGTCGCTTCGCCATCCTTTCCATTAGTTTTTTTCCATGATCCTTCGAGAAAATGCTTGAATCACTATATGCCTCCACTTTGAACTTATGAATTGGACCCCAAGTTTTGATTTTGCTCTATGATCATGCTCCTGGGGTGGTGGAACGAATCTGCCTGGCCCACTAAAACAATGTAGTAATCTGCGCTTCTTGGCCTTTTGATGAGATGTGTATTCCCGACTTTCTGGCAAGAGGAATTCCAGAATGTAGGCATCTTGTTCTTTATTCCTTGGCTCTTCAGGTGGTTCGGATGACTCTATTTTCATATCATCATCCAAACACAATGTGAAAAAAATGGTTGGAGTGTGCACCAACATCCTCAACACTAATGACACTAGATTCAACAAAATATGTATTATCAATGTCCTTGGTTAATTCTAGTATATTCTATACCACATTGGCATCCTCTAATTTCAGTTCCAACCTGGGTGATTCTTCAATAGATGGCCTGGCCAGCGGGCTCTCTCCTTCCTCTACGTATAGTGACTCAAACTCGAGAACCTTTGGCCATACCCCTTTTTCATCAAGTGCTAACACCCAATCTGCCAGTTCTTCACCGTTCATATCATCTAGATTTTTCAAACATTCAGTCAAAGGGTCCCCCATAGTCAGGGACGCATCATCTTTTTCCGGGATCACATTCACAGTGTCAGTAAGAGAGGAGTTGGCGAACTCACTTGGTCGCCTCATATACTTCTGCACGTTGAACATGATTTCTTCATCATTGAGCCTCATTTTCAGTTCACCAGTCTCACAATTTATGCTCTGCCTGTAGCCAAGAATGGCCTACCCAAGATTATGGGAATTTCCTCATCCACTTTACAATCTAGTATCACAAAATCAGCAGGGAATACAAACTTCCCCACTTGCACCAATACATCGTCCAGAATGCCTGACGGTCTCTGTACCGTCTTGTCAGCTAGCTGCAATAACATTGAAGTTGGTCTGGCTTTACCAATCCCCAGTCTTTTATATATGGCCAGCGGCATCAGATTTATGATGGCCCACAAGTCACATAGAGAATTGGCGAAAGCTAAGTTGCCAATGGTACAAGGAATTGTAAAACTCCCTGGGTCAGATAACTTTTCAGCAATAGGATGCGTCACCACCGCACTACAAGTCTCAGTAAGGTGATAGTAGCCAGATCTTGGAAGTCAAATTTTCTGGACATCAATTCCTTCATCATTTTAGCATAGCAAGGCATTTCCTTCAATGCATCAATCAATGGGATATTTACCTTTATTTGCTTTAGCATGTCCAAGAACTTTTTGTACTGTTCATCATTTTGGTATTTGGCCAGCCTCTGAGGGAATGGAGCTGGTGGTCTTTATTTTCCAGTGATTTGGGACTTTTCTTTCTCAGCCACCACCTCAACTACCGACTCTTGGGCTATCTCCACATTTTTTTCAGTCCCACTCTGTGCACTGGGTTCTCCTTCAGTAGGTTGCATTGTTACCTTGGTCAAGTTTGTTGAATCATCAAGTTCAATCAGCATGGGTACCAGTGTCTCGGCCTGCCTGCTTTCACGAGCTCTCTCCAGTTCCAAGTCTAAGTCCCTGCCATTACGGAGAGTCACTGCCATCAGCTGTCTTGGGCCCTGGTCTGTAAGATTTACCTGAGTATCTGTAGGTAAAGTCCCACGAGGATGATTGTTCACTGCCATAGATATCTAGCCCAACTGTACTTCAATATTTTTAATAGCTGCATCATGTACATCTACTCTCTCACTGATTTTGGCATTTTGCCTAATAACCTGCTGCATCATAGCTTATAACCTGGAGAACCCATCTTCTTGGCTTCCCCCTGTTGTTGCTGAGGAGGGTAGTATGCTTGTTGTTGATTCTGATGGTTATAACCTTGTGGCCTCTGATATGGTGCTGCATTACCTTGTGGTCTCATGACACCCATATTTCCACTGTTCTGCTGTTGGTGAGGTGGTCTCTACGGTTGAAGTTGCTGACCCCAGCTCCGCCCCCCTTGTCTCTGGCTTCCATAATTTGACACATAATTCATATTTTCTGGATAAGGAGGGTGATCACATTCTGCATTCCACTGATTACCAAATGGTTGACTAATGCAAGATGTGCATAAGCCTCCATTGGTTATATCCACGATGTGCACCTGTTGCTTTTGCCCTGATTCCTCTACCTTCTTAGTTAATATGCTCATCTGTGTTATCAAGGTGGCCACGTTCTCTGCAATAGTATTGGATGGATCGAATGGCACTGAGTGAACTACAAGAGTAATGGGTGCATTCCTGGTTGTCCATCCTGAATTATGTGCCATTTTATCAAGTAAGATCTGACTTTCTCTCCACGTTTTGCTCAAGAATGCTCCACCAGCTGAAGCATCAACATTTGCCTTAACAGTATCAGCCAGACCCATATAAAAATGCTGCCCCAACATCTGCTCTGGAATACCATGATGTGGACAGATAACCAGCATTCCCTTAAATCGTTCCCATGTCTCCTGTAATGTTTCAACTGGTTTATGTCTGAAGCTCAAGATTTCATCAATTTGTTGTGCAGTCTTGTTGGGTGGATGAAACTTATTCATGAACTGTTTAACTAACTCCTCCCATGTGGTAATGGAATTGATGGGGATTGAGTTTAGCCAAGTCTGGGCAGCTCCACTCACTGAGAATGGAAACAACAACAGTTTTATTGCCTCATGAGTGACGTTTGGCTGCCTATGTGTTTTGCAAATTGACAGGAAGTTCTTCAAATGTTGTTGGGGGTCTTCGATGTATGACCCTGAGAATAGTCCCTTGTTCTGCAACAAGTGCAATATATTATTTGTAATCTGGAAGGACTCGGTCTGTATTTGAGGGACTAGTATCGCAGTGGCCAAATTGTCTATTGTGGGTTGTGCCCAGTCATATAAAGGAGCCTCCGCCCCTATTTGAGTAACTGGGTCTACCACAGCATCCCCATTGTTGTTCCTGTTATTTGGATCTTCCATGTCGGGTTCAATTGATGGTTGCTATTTGCTTTTTCGGTTGGCCCGGTTTAGGGCCTTGAAAACTTTCACGGGGTCTGATAAGGCTTCAATTACTTCACCAGTTCTCGATGAGCTTCTAGGCATGCACCTGTAGAACCAAGTTAAAACGTTAAACTTTCAATGTATAAATGAAAATTGAAAAAAATTGACTATATTTCAGAATTTTGTATTTCTTCCAACTCCAATTGATAACACCGTTAATTCCCCGTCAACAGGGCCAAAATTTGATCACGCTCAACTATGTCTTATAGAAAGACTAAACGGGCGCTGTAAATATAATTCTGGGTATTACGCCCAGAGTCGATCCCACAGGGAATTTACGTATCAATCAAGTCGTCAGAATATGAAAGTTTTACTTAATCAATTTTCTCAAGACTTTTGAATATCAATTGGTGATGTTTTACTATTTCTACTGACAAAATTAATAAACTAATGATTAACTAACAATATGATGTAAACAATTATAATAAAGGTCTAAGGTCATGGTTTCCCCCGTTGGTGAACTTCCTTCTTGGATACTTCTTATAGTTTGATTAGTTGTCTCTATCAATCATGAACACTCTATCTACCATAAATCTCTCTCAAGTAATTATGATAATTTACTAGACGCACTCTCCCAAGTTACGCTAGCTAGATTGCATTACAGTTCACTTTAGATTGCACCCGAGTATCGTTATTTCTAATCCAACTCTCTAAACCCTCGGTTATGACTTTCGTCTATACTCTGGGAGTGGTGTTGTTCAAACAATTACCTAAATATGCACTCTCTCTCAAGTAGATACATAATAAATATGAACATCTAATTGAGGGCCCTTCAATCAACTACAACAAGAACGTAGTTGAACAAATAGAGTTTAATCAACCAATCAAAGCTATATTAATATCACAATAAGTTCATCCCCAACGGGTTCCACCAAAACCCTAGATTAAGGAAATTAGCTACTCATGCTCATAATGACCAACTCTAAAATAACTTGCATAATTAAACTACAAAGTAATGAATAAAAGCTATAAAAATCAATGCTTTGATTCTCTGAGTAGTATTCCACAGGCGTCTCTTGTCTCTAATGGCCTCTCCCTCTTCAAGTTGTGTTTTTGGGTCTATTTATATGCTTAGGACAAACCCTAAACGTGTAGGAGACTTCTATTCAAATCGGGAAACACTTATAATCTTCAAAACTCGGATTTGACCGGACCAGGGACCAGGCGTTATAGACCAAACACCTGGCCAGGCCTGGCGTTAGGGCCCAAACGCCTGGCCAAGCCTGACGTTAGGGCTCAAACGCCTGGCTAGGCCAGGCTTTACAACCTAAACGCCCGGCTATAGCCCGGTGCACTCCATTTTGACTCTTGAGCGTATTTTCGACGTTTATGCATCCATTTAACTTGGCTTCCATCTCCAATTCACCTACACATGAAATAGACTCCATTAGGCACATACGAAGTGTATTTTTATCATTAACGAACATAAAATGTAAGGCATATAATGCGTTAAACCATGAATTCTAGCCACACATCAGTCACTGTCTTGGCATGACAGTCTGGGATAGCATAATAGGGGCATAACCAATCCATCCCCAATATAACATCAAAGTCAACCATATCAAGGAGCAAAAGATCAACCTGAGTATCCAGACCACCAATAGCTACTAGACAAGCAAGGTAGACTCGATCTACCACTATAGAATCACCCATCGGTGTAGACACATGCACAACAATACTCAAGGAATCACAGGGCATACTCAAATAAAGGGCAAAATATTAAGACATATAGGAGAATTTAGAACCCAGATCAAATAACACCGAAGCCTCTCGGCTGCAAACTAAAACCGTACATGTAATAACTGCATCAGAAGCCTCGGCATCAGGCCTGGCAGGAAAAGCATAGCACCGGGGCTGAGCCCCTCCAACCTGATCGTCTCTGGGTCAACCTACTGCGTCCTGACCTCTAACTCTCGTGGCATGTCCTCCACCTTTATGAGTCTGACCTCTACCTCTGGCACCCCGACCGCCACCCCTAGCTGGCTGAGGGAGTGGGGGTGCACCTGATGCGGGAACCATGGCACGGGAACCCTGATACTGAAACCCACCAGAACCTCGGGGGCAAAACTTTGAAATATGCCCAGAACCACCGCAAGAATAACAAGGTCTCTGCTGATGTTGCTGCTGACTCTGGAACTGGTCCTGTCGACCCTGATAACCACCCTAGAAACTTTGAAGCAGCGATGCACCGATAGGTGATGGTGGTGCACCAATAGGAGCTGGCGGTGCACTGTGAGCCACCTGAAGTGCCGACTGATAGGGTCTGGGAGGATGACCTGTGCTTGAAGGATCCCTGCCCCCAGATGAGGCTCCACTGAATCGACTGAAGTGACGGGGCCTCTTGTCAGCCCCCTGACCACCACCTTGTGACATAATCATTTCAATCCTCCTGGCAACGTTGGCTGCATCCTGGAATGAAATATCAGTAACTGACTCCCTGGCCATCTGAAGCCTGATGGGCTGAGCCAAACCCTCAATAAACCTCCTCACTCTCTCACGATCAGTGGGGAGTATCATAAAATCATGCTGAGCTAGAGTGATGAACCTGGTCTCGTACTGAGTGACAGACATAGATCCCTGTTGGAGGCGCTCAAACTGCTTCTGAAGATCCTCCCTCTGAGTAACTGGAAGGAACTCCCCAAAAATAACTCGGAGAACTGAGCCCAAGTCAATGGTGCAGACCCAGCTGGCCTGGTCAAGCAATAGTCTCTCCACCAAGTCTTGGCGGAACCCGAAAGACGAAAAGTAGCAAAATCAAATCCATTGGACTCTACTATGCCATGTTCCGAAGAACCTCATGACAGCTGTCCAAATAATCCTGGAGATCTTCTGATGGTGCACCAGTAAATGTAGTAGTGAATAACTTGGTGAATCTATCTAATCTCCATAAAGCATCTGCTGACATAGCTACTCCCTCAACTGCCGGGGCCACAATGCCCGCTGAGCTACTGTGGCCGTCTGAGGTACCGGGGTCTGGAACTGAGGATCTACCAGCTTTGGTGTGCGAGTAGCAGGAGTCTGGGTCCTTCCCCCAGCCTGAGAGACGACTGGTACAGTAGGAAGAAGACCGACCTGAGCCACACTCTCCATGAGTCCCACTAAGCGGACTAGAGCGTCCTGAAGCACAGGGGTGGCAATGAACACCTCTAGGACCTGAGCTGGTCCAACTGGAACCGTCTGGGTAGGAACCTCACCGGCAAAGTCTATTTGTGGGTCCTCTACTGGGGCTGCTGCCCTGGGCTATGCCCTGCCCCTGCCTCGGCCTCTAATACGGCCTCGGCCCCTCGTAGGAGCTGCAACAGGAGAATCGGGCTGCTGATCGGTAGATGAGGAAACACGCATTCTCGCCATCTGCAAGAGAATAGAAATGAAACTCAATTAGCATTTAGACTTCAAATCGCACGACAGAAAAGAAGAAAAGTAAAGTTATTCCTAACTTTGCAGCCTCTGGGGGATAATTACAGACGTCTCCATACCGATCCCTCAGACTCTACCAAGTTTGTCCGTGAGTTGTGAGACCTAAGCAACCTAGTGCTCTGATACCAAGTTGTCACGACCCGAAATCCCACCTTCAGGCCGTGATGGCGCCAAACGTTGCACCCGCTAGGCAAGCCAACGTGTTAACTGAATTGACTTATTAATAAGTGAAAATAACAAACACTGACTAGATAATAGAGATAAAGTGCGGAAGCATTAACATAAGTCTAAATGAAAATAGCTAATAACGAAGAAATCCTTTTAAGTACAAACCCAGAAGTGGAGTCACAACTTCACGAACCAGTCTAAGATTTGACTAAAAACAACAGTTTGAAAATAAAATGATGTATCTGTCTGGAAAACACATAAATGACAGAATGAAAGATAGACATGGACGCCGAGATCCACGAACGCCATGTGGAACTACCTCGGTGTCTTCTGGAATGGACTGAAGTACACTCCCACTAACGATGTCGACTAGGTCCGGCTGCGTAATCTGCACAACATAAAGAAGTGCAGGTGTAGCATCAGTACAACCGACCCCATGTACTGAGTAAGTGCCGAGCTTAACCTCGGGGAAGTAATGACGAGGCTAAGACACGACAACAAATTGTACCTGTGCAGTTCAATAGTATAGCAGAAAATAAAAAAGAATACAGTTACGGGGAAGAACATGTTGAGGATAAGAGGGGCAACAATTTCTAAAACAGTAGAATCAAGTACTAACGGAAATGTAGAAGTGAAACAGGAAATATCAGCCCGAACAAGTATAATAGACAGGGAAAAACACGGCATGACCCCTCGTCTATAACCTCAAAATCACACGGCATGGAATGTCCCCTCGCGCATAAACAATAATGACTCGGCACGGAATGTCCCGTCATGCATCAATAATAATCAATCGGCACGGAATGTCTCCTCGCGCATAAATAATAATCAACCGGTACAGAATGTCCCCTTGCGCATAAATAATAATCAATAGGCACGGTATGTTCTCTTGTGCATAAATATAATCAATCGGCACGAAATGTCCCCTCGTGCATAAATAATAATCACGGCACGGAATGTTCCTTCGTGAATAAATAATAATCATCGGCACGGAATGTTCCTTCGTGCATAAATAATAATCATCGACACAGAATGTTCCTTCGTGCATAAATAATAATCATTCGGCACGGAATGTTCCTTCGTGCATAAATAATAATCACTCGGCACGGAATGTTCCTTCGTGCATAAATAATAATCACTCGGCACAGAATGTTCCCTCGTGCATGATGAGTGTAAAAGAAATAATTGATGTGAAAGTTTAACAATACGGCATTTCAAATGTACAGAAATAATAAACAAAATTATACGCCATTCAGCTATAACCAATCTCACTCAGAGGTATAATGTCAACAGTAAAATCCTCGACCGAACACATATTAATAATTTTCTACGTCATGAAGTAACCTCAAGGTACCACTTTCAAGGTTCCCAATAATTCTCAACACGGAGAATATCAAAGAACATTAAATAATTCATCGAAGATCGACTCACGAGCATGCTTGACCACAACATATAGGTTCCCGTCACCTCACCTATACATTGGACATGAATTACACATAGCAAATAAGACTCTATACCTACTCCCTCAAGCTAAGGTTAGGCCAAACACTTACCTTGGCTCCAAGAATGCAAGTCAAGCCTCAATCACGGCCTTTCCTCTTGAATCCAACTCCAAAACGATAATATCTGGACATAATTGACTTAATAACATCAATAATCATTCAATAACTCAATCCCAAAGCCTAATTATACATTTCCCATAATTCTTCCAAAAATACCAAAATTTGACCCCGGGCCCGCTTGGTTCAAACTCGAGGTTCGGACCAAAACCCGATCACCCATTCCCACCATGAACCCGAATATAGAATTTATTTTGAAATCCGACCCCAAAATGAGGTTGAATTCCAGAAATTTCCAAAATCCCTAACTCTACCCAAAACCCCCTATTTGTACCTTTGATTTCATGTTTTTAGGCCTAGAATCTAATGATTGATGAAGAAAATGGAAGAAATTAGATCTAAGATTACTTACTTAAGCGGTTATGGAGGAAGATCAGCTTGGAAATCGGCTATGGGTTTTGGAGAAGAAGGAGATGGTGAAAAATTATGAAAATCCCGTAATGGGATTCTGTTTTAGACACTTTAAATAACTAGGCGATTTTACTCTACGCGATCGCGACAGAAAGGATGCGATCGCGAAGAGTACTGGACTTCAGACTTACGCGATTGCGAATTAAGGAGTGCAATCGCAGAGAACCCGGACGGGGACCCACGCGATCGCAAACGAAAGAACGCGTTTGCATAGAACAATTTGCTGCCCAGCCCCCAACCCCACAGGAGACTTACGCGATCGCGGACATAGGGGTGCGATCGCGTAGAGCTAAACCCTAAGGCTCCGCGTTCGCACTTAGCTCTTTGCGATCGTGCAGAGAAAATTGACCCCCTTCCCAAATTGAACATCACGATCACGTGAGATACACCGCGATCGCAGAGAAGGAATAATTGGACACCAGATACAGCCTAAAACACCAGAAATTTCCTAAGTTTAGCACCCCGACACCTACCCGAAACTCACCCGAGCCCTCATTCGAGTAATATAAGCACCAAAATGACATAAAAAATAATGAATTAAACTACAAAATCTATAGAATTTTCTCAAACTTCATAAACTTCTAAATTCTCCAATTTTTATCCGAAACACGTCAAACCAAGTCCGTTTCTTACCAAATTTCACAGATAACTCACATAACACATATTGAACTTATTCCGGGCTCCGAAACCATAATAAGGGCTCGGTACACAGATTTCACATCAAAGTTCATTTTCAAAAGTCTTTCTTATTTTCAGAAAAAAAATTTCTTTAAAAATTCATTTCTCGGACTTGGGACCTCGGAATTAGATTTCGGGCATATGCCCAGGTCCCATATTTTCAGACGGACCCTCCGGGACCGTCAAATCATGGGTCCGGGTCCGTTTACCAAAATGTTGACCAAAGTCAACTTTATTCCATTAATTATCATCAATTCAACTGTTTAACACATTTCCACATAAAAGCTTCCCGGCTACGTGCCCGGGCTGCGCACGCACATCGAGGTGAGATTAACGGAGGCTTTCAGGGCCTCGGAACACAGTTTTTGCTAAATTTACACAAGATGACCTTTTGGGTCATCATAGTATCTCATTTACAATAAGGTTGCGAACATTATCTTCAACACATTGTTGTATATATCCACATACTTGTTTATGCTCGATATCCAAATCTTCATAAGATATAGTCTCGGGCTTTTTTAGTTGTAAGAACTGGTAGTTTCATCTTCTTCACGAACAATAATTTTTTTATCTTGCTTCTCCAAATATATAATTGCTCCCACTTAAACACACCATCTTGCTCATTTTATCCTCTATTATGGAAAAAAACCCCTGAAAAATAACCAAGGCTCTGATACTACTATTATGCCGAAGAAGAGGCAAACTCAAAAATAAAGAAGATAAATTACACCAAATTTTAACGTGCAAAACCCTTCAAATTGAAGGTAAAAACCATGGGATCACAAAGATAAAAAATGCACCACTATAACAATAAGAGAATTACAAAAGTTCTCCAAATTAGCTACACAACAAGTGTGAAATACGGAGTAACAATAGAAACAAGAGCAAGAACAAATCAACTGAAGAAAGATGAGATATCACAAAAATGAAGTTGCTATTCAGGGCCTGAAATCGGATGTTACGGGCCTCCAAATCTCATTTTCACTTCAGATGGACTTAAGGCCAAATAGGTTTGAAGTGCAACCAATGGTTTGATGCACTTAAGGCCAATAAGTCTGAAGTGAAAAAAATGCACTTCAGATGCACTTAAGGCCAAATAGGTCTAAAGTGTAGCCAATGGTTTGATGCAGAAGGCCAATAAGTCTGGTGTGAAAAATTACACTTCAGATGCATGTACGACCAAAAGGTCTGAAGTGTAACAAATCTTTTCTTACGCTTAGGGCCAATAAGTCTTAAGTGAAAAATTGCACTTCATATGCAGTTAATACGAAATAGGTCTGAAGTTGTAACCAATAGTTTCATGCACTTAAGCCCAATAAGTCTCAAGTGAAAATTTGCACTTCGGATGCACTTAAGGCCAAAAAGTCTGAAGTGCAACAAACTTTTTTCCTACACTTAAGGCCAATAAGTCTGAAGTGAAAAATTACACTTCAGATGCACTTAAGGCTAAAAGTTCTAAAGTGAAACCAACGTTTTCATGTACTTAAGGCCAAATAGGCCTGAAGTGCAAATTTCCCAGAAACAGAAATTGGTTCTTCGAATTTTAACAATCCAATATACGATTTAATACCTATATCTACTTTAAATGAGTTCAAATTTGAAACATAACCTCCAAATATCATCAAGAACAAATTCCAATCATCAATTTGTCAAAATAACAATAAATCTAACGAACCCATTTTATAATTAACAAAAAGAAAAAGAAGAAACCCTAAGCAATAGTAAAAAATAAAGCGTCACAACAGCTCACTGCTATAAAAAAAAAAGAGCATAAACTACCTTAAAATATGTTCATAAATACCATATAAAATCACTGTCACCCGAAGAAGAAGAAGAAGAAGAAGAAGAAGAAGAAGAAGAAGAGGAAGGAAGAGGAAATAAAGGCCTGAATTTGTTTAAAAAATGGGTACAAGTTAAAAAAATTAAAAAGTTGATACAAGTTAAAATAGGGCGCCAACGCAATTTTTACATTAATAGACGGCACATGACACATTATAAGAAAGTAGAGTCAAGCTTGTTTAAATGCTCATGAAAGCAAATTTTAGTTTTGCGTATGTAGACATAGTTTTTTTTGAGTGAAAAATATTTTACATGAGTGTTAGAGACAACACGGGTATCAATCATTTTCTTCAAATCAAGAATATATTTCTTTTGAGAGATGTTCACAAATTCAAAATTTTCAAGTTGTTTGATAGAATTCACAAATATGTAGAGAAACAAATTCAAGATAGACAGAAAAAAGAGTTATATTTAAGGAATTTCAAGTCGACGAAGGATGAAAGGAGTGAACTGTTTTATCAGCAAATGATTGCATGCCCAAGTAATAGGGTTTGCAAGAGTGTATTGCATTTGCCCCACCTCTTAGTTTCCTTTTGTTGAGACAATGACACTACGGCTTATGACTCTGTCAAAGAGTTAGCTGCCTTGATCTTATGTGCAAATATCATACGCTATATTGCTGTTCATACACATATATATATAGACCTGGTGGGGGTTGTCCTATTTTTTTATCATATTTAATTTTTCTATCTCTTGAAGGAAAGGACAATATATTTATCATAATTGGGTTTTCCTTCTTGTAGAAGGAAATTATAATTCTTCCATATTTCGCTAGTCCCTCTTCTTGTAGGAAAAGGTTTGGACCTCTATAAATTAAGGATCCTTCCTTCTCATTCAGTAGCATCCACAATGTAGCCATATGGTGTTTGAGAGTATGTTTAGGGGGAGAACTTTACAGGACAAGTGTTAGTGTGTCACTTGTGTTTGCCTCTTCGTGAGGTTGTTCTCTCGTTATTTTGTACTCTCTTTTATTATAGTGGATTGCTCATCTCCTTTGTGGACGTACGTCAATTGACCGAACTACGTTAAATGTTTGTGTCTCTTTTGGTAGATTTCTCATTTGTTGTCTGATTTATCGTTGTTGAAGCGTTGCTTTACTAGCTTCCGCATGAAACCTAACTGTTTTCGGTCCTAACAGGGCCTATGGCTGAATTTGTCCTCATAGGCAAACAGTGGATTTGCATTTACTTGAAAGTGTTAGATAGAGCTGTTGATTTGGATCGGATATCCGAAATCCGAACCGATCCGTTCAATTTCGGATTTCGAATTGTCGGATTGTGTTAATTAAAATTTCGGATTTCGGATCGGCATAATTTTAATACGATCCAATCTGATCCGAAATCCGAAATTATTAGGGCATGTATAAATAATAAACTTTAATTTCGGATAATTAGTACTTCCTTTACATTTTCCTCCAAGTTATTACCGTTACAATTGATGGATTTATCTATATTGGCACCGTACTACTTTCATAATTGCAGAAACATGAACTTTTTACTGTTTTGCGTCTTTTACAAAGAAAATATACATATGAGTTTGCAACTTTGAGGCATAACAATCCAAACCGAAATCCGAAAATCCGATCCGAAAATAATTTGGATCGGATTCGGATTGCATTTTCTAGAATCTGAAATCCGAAATCGATCGAAAATGTGCTAAATCCGATCCAATCCGATCCGATCCATGCACAACCCTACTGTTAGAATTGGTCTGCTAATATTGTCGTGCTTTGTCACCCATGCCAAGTATCAAGCATGATCCTCGCTAGATAGGGCCGGAATCCGATGTTTTAGCACCGACTTTGTCTAAACTCAATGTTTTTGATACGAAACATAAATTTATGATTAAAACTTTATTAAAGTAACAATAACTCGTAGATATGAACCATTAATTTTAAAAATATAATGAGTTCAATATTAAAAATATTAATAATTAAATTTAATAAATATAAATTCTGGATCCAACTTTATTAAGCATTTAACACAGACTTCGTGCCTTCAAGTAAATAAGCTTTGCACCAGGGTTTGACTTCAGTTGGCCACAGAAAATAAGTAGAAAAAACCTTAGAACAAGTCAACACTTGACACTCACCTCAACTCTTGATAGGTTCCCACTGCATGCAATCAAGTTAACACGTGGCCTCAACTAAGTGGTTGATATCAATCCCTGACAGAGCAAGTCAACACTTTGACACTCATACCCGGAGGCCGATCTATCTGGTGAGGGATTACCCGACCCCGTAAATTTCGATCTAATTCTGTATATATACACGTAAATATTTTAAAAATGATTAATTTAAAGCAGTTGGTACCCTAGACACTAAAATCATTTAGGAGACACTAGTTGAGCAGAATAATGTGCTTACGTATGTAAAAATTCTGAATCCGTCTCAGCTCATACCTCAACTCTTGATAGGTCCCCACTGCATGAATCAAGTGGACACGTGGCCTCAACTAAGTGGCTGATATCAATCCCCCACAGTTTTCTACTTCCAGGTGTCCTCTTAATATAAGTTTGAAATAAACAATGGGTCCCTCATTGTGGCCTGATGTTCCCAAGCCCATGTCGAAGCTAGTACCAAAGGCACTGTTTTCTGGGTATAACTAGATAGCTCCATCATGCTTTAACGCAGCTCATCCTTGGCCGGCAATTTTACGAATAAAAGCTCTTAAATATGTTTATGTATGTACACGCGGTTTGTCTATTCGCCGTACAGTTGTCTATGTTGCCATGTCGGCGCAGTTTGACATTTGGTGGATAACTCAAGCGCTCATTGAGTATGAGTGATGAACGTATGACACTATCAATGATTTGAATTGCAATCTCTTATTCTTTCAGTTCTTATTTTGGCGACTAGTTACAATCACTCTTAACCTTAGGAAATTTCTAAAG
Source organism: Nicotiana knightiana (assembly GCA_005239525.1). NCBI lineage: Eukaryota > Viridiplantae > Streptophyta > Magnoliopsida > Solanales > Solanaceae > Nicotiana > Nicotiana knightiana. The sequence continues at coordinate 30,698 of MDKJ01360609.1, read as the reverse complement.
TCTATAGGCTTGAAACAAATCACAAAACTGTCAAAATCCTTAAAATTGGTTATCTTTGAGGAAATAGTCTAATTACCAAGATATCGAATTAGAGGTATAATGTACCAATTTGAATCCTGTGGCAGTTTCATGATCACTACCATTTCATACCCACGGTTAACTACATGAAAAAGAAAAAAAGATTGTGAAAAGAACTATGGAAAGATTCGTCCATGAAACAAATATACATAAAAAGAGCAATGATGTGAAAGACTAATTTTGACATTAATAGACGGCACAAGCACATCATATTATAACAATAGAGTCAAGCTTGTTTTAAATACACAATGACATTAAAGACAAATCTTTTTTTGGAGTTTCATGAGTTATAGAACAGTCACAACCGAAATTTTCAAGGCTGCTTAATTGATATCAATCACAAATATGCATAGAACCAAGAAAGATAAATGCCATTTGATTTTTGAGAACTAAGCAGCCCAGACATGTTAGTTCTGAATCTAATAGCTTGTTTGACCAAGTTCTTTTTTGGGCCAAAAGTATTTTTTTTTTTATTTGTCAAAAATACTTTTGGCCAAAAATTGAGGTGTTTGGCCAAGCTTTTGGAAGGAAAAAAAGTGCTTTTGAGGAGAAGCAGAAGCAGAAAAAAATAGCTTCTTTTCAAAAGTACTTTCTTAAAAAATATTTTTGAAAAAAATACACTTAAAAGCAGTTTTTAAAAGTTTGGCCAAATACTAATTATTGTTCAAAAGTGTTTTTCAAATTAATTAACCAAACACAAATTACTTTTCATCAAAAATATTTATAAAAAAAAAAAAGAATTTTAGAAGTTTGGCCAAACAGACTAAGACAGGTTAGATGGACCGAAGCAAAAGGTTTGGCACTTTCTACAAATTCGACAGAAAAAGACTTGAAATTGAGCCGACAATAAATGAATGGTTGCAGCTGCAGATGATTGCATGTCCAATTAATATAATAGGTCGAGATGACACCACTAAGGTTTATTCTGTCAAAGCTATATATATATATATATATATATATATAATATTATATTTGGCATGTGTGTTGTGTCCTATACTCAATACAGTTCTTGATCTCTTCGCTCAAACAATTATCATTATTCTACATATTCAAATCAATCTTCTTATTTGTTGTAGCTATTGTTATTGTTATTGTTCAGTTATCATTGCTTCATTTGGTTTTTCCAACTCAAATATGTTCACACTCAACCTTCTTTATTCCGAACAGTGTGATCTCAAGTTGTTACTTCCTCCGCCCGTCTAATTTTATGTGATAGTGTTAGATCGAGCATGGAGTTTAAGAAATAAACGAGGATTTTTGACGCATAAATTAAATTTATATAATGTACCAAAATTATCTTTACCTTCAATAATTAAATAAGAGGTGGTGAGTGTTCTACACATCTTTTCATATTTTATCTTCTCAAAAAATGTGAACTTTTATATAACAACAAATCATGCCATTAATAGAAAAATAAGAATAATAGGATTTTGTGTATAAATAAACAGGAAAGTGTATCACCTAAAATGAGACGGAGATAATACAATTTCTCTACAATGTCCAGATGCAAACATCCCCGCAACAAAGACTATTATTAATTTCCCTAAAGGTGACTCCATTTTTGTGAGTTGTTGAAGTTTTTGTAGCAAAACTTGCTGAATCAGTGCTAATTTACTAAGCGGATAAACTTTTGTTCGTCCTTCCAACATTTACTTATACAAGTGTGTTGTGTGTAAATTCACATACAGTGTATAGATTAAGTTTATATATATTGGTAATGTAAATTCATCCCTTTACACTGTTCGTGTATTTTAACCTATATTGTAGAAGGTAACATAAGTCACTTTTATGAATTGTTAATTACAGTTATTTTTTAGATGATATAAAGAAATCTTTTATACTATTAGTCATGTTAAAAACTCTTTAGGATGATGGCCTATAATTCCCATAATATCATACTGATTCGATTTATTTCTTTTCTCTAGTTTTAAGTCATCATATGCTGAATCATAATAGATCAATACGAACTGCTGATACTGCCTATATGTATCCCTCTCAAGTAAAAGAACCAAAATGTTTTTCTCTATTTATGTTCATTTACACCGTAGCCGTAGACTTGTAGGCAGCCAAACTATCGATTCGCACTTAAGGAGAAGAAACTGCAGTACTACATTGCTTTGTTCATTTTGTCCTTAATTTTTCGTCTTAGAAATAGTTATATTAAAGTATATGCATTTATGCAAATTTCTACTCACATAGATATACGAATGTATAGGGAAATGTAGTCGTTCTTTCACTTGCGATGTGAAGGAACACGTTAATCTAAACACATTAGATTAGCGCGTAAATCGTAAAACGAAAACTTATTTGTTCTTCGTGAAGCAGAAGTGAAAACTGATTGAACCACGACTGGAATTACTGGTCGGCGGTGATTGTCACAGTGTGTTGGAGCAACGCCCAATTCCACAATCTAAACCTTTGTTTGGATTGTGAGAGAGAGCGTATGGAAAAATACTGTAGAGAGTTTGTATTTCGTGTACACAGTAAGTCACTACTGGAAATACGCAAAAAACCGACCAAAATTTTCCGACCAACGTTGGTAGGTAAAAAAAAAGCGACCAAAAACCGTCCAGCTTGGACGAAAATTGGAAGAAAAATATTTTACATTTATTTCAAAAAATACTAACCAAAGTTTGTCGGTAAGTTGGTCAACAAGTTGACCGAGCTGGTCAGACTTGCTTAGTCAAAAAGACTTTCACATTACCGACCAACCCTATTTTTAAAATTTTAATAGTTATATTATTATTTAAAATATTTTATATAATTGAAAAAATTTATTTAAATTTACCAACCAACGTTGGTCGGTTAATTCAGGGTAAGCATTTACCGACTTCTGGAAAATAACCGACCAAAGTTGGTCGGTTATTAGGTCAACATTGGTCAAAATTATGAATCACTTTTATACTTACTATCTAAATAATATATATGTAATCCGTTAACACTTTTGTAATACAAATAATGAATACACTAACATATATTATAAAATGCTATATATGTAGTTAAAGTAGTACAACGAATATGTATTATATATATATATATATATATTTGAGCGAGAGCGAGATATAGGTCAAACGTTTTGTTTTTAATATTCAACGATGCATCTAAGTAAGTTATAAGTCGATGAATCAATTTACAAATAGATATATTTGATGATAAATTATATATACTAATTAGCATCTTCACAAGTCTATCCCTAAAAGAATCCAACCCTGCCACAGTTGATGAGCTAATTTACTAATTTACAACATGTATATTTGCAACCTTTGATTGATGAGTTAAAACAGTTGTGGTATGATGGTGTTGAAACATATGACATATTAACCAAGCAGAATTTCAATTTGCGTGCTAATTTAATATGAACTATTAATGATTTTCCTGCATATGGAATGTTGTCTGGGTGGATGACTGCTGGGAAGCTAGCTTGTCCTTACGGCATAGAAAATGGTAAAACGTTCACTTTCAAACATGGCCGAAAGCAATCATGGGTTGATTGTCATCGTCAATTCTTGCCTCATGATCATGAGTTTAGAAGGATGAAAAATGCATTAAAAAAGAATAAAATGAAATATGATTCTCCACCTCCGATACTTTCAGGTGAAGAAATTTAGGAGAGGGTCCAGAACTTCAGTAAAGTTACTGAGGCTCCACCTTATAGATTCCAAGGATATGGTGTTACTCATAATTGGACGAAACAGAGTATATTTTGGGAGTTGCCTAATTGGAAGGATAATCTTCTCCGTCACAACCTTGATGTCATGCATATTAAGAAGAATTATATTGACAATTTGTTCAACACAGTGATGGATGTTAAAGGTAAGACAAAGGATAACCCGAAGGCTAGAATGGACTTATAAGGATATTGCAGGCGGCCTGAATTATACTTGCAGACAACAAACAATGGTAAGGTGTTCAAGTCCAAAGCAAGTTACACATTCACTTTGGAGGAAAGACGATAAATTTGTGATTGGGTTACGAAATTGAAGATTCCTGAGGGTTATCCGTCGAATCTTGGAAAAAAAGTAGATGTGGAGGTAGGGAAGTTGAGCCATTTGAAAAGTCATGACTGTCATATTTTCATGGAGACCTTAGTGCCTATTGCATTTTGTAGTTTACCTGGCAGAATCTGGAAATTCATTAGAGAGATTAGTTTATTTTTCAAAGACTTGTGTTCTACCACATTAAGGGAAGAAAACCTACTTCGGATGGATCAGAACATTCGTGTAACTTCTAGTAAGATGGAAAATATATTTTCATGTGGTTTTTTTGATGTGATGGAACACCTTCCAATCCACCTTGTACACGAGGCACGACTTGGAGGGCTTGTTCAATGCAGATGGATGTATCCCTTTGAGAGGTAATATTATAAGTTTCATGTAAGATGGAAAATATATTTTCATGTGGTTTTTTTGATGTGATGGAACACCTTCCAATCCACCTTGTACACGAGGCACGACTTGGAGGGCTTGTTCAATGCAGATGGATGTATCCCTTTGAGAGGTAATATTATAAGTTCGATGTAATTTTATTATTTTATTTGAATGTTCTTGGCTAACATGACATTATGTAGGACAACTGGCAAATGCAAAAAATTTGTTAAGCAGAGGAATATGATTGAAGGATCTATATGCGAAGCTGCAAAGGAAACTGCACATTTTTGTTCTTATTATTTTGAGAGTAACGTGCCATGTTCTAGGAATAGGCCCAATAGACACACGGTCGAATGTGTGAATGATCTATTATATCCACCAGTGTCCATATTCAATCAACCAGGCCGATGTTCTAAGGATGTTAGAAAGAGAAGTTTGAGTGATATGGAGTACAAGTCAGCTACACTTCATGTGTTGCTAAATTATCCCGAAGTTGTACCATTTCTTAAGTAAGTATTGATTTATTAGTTATCAAAATATAAAATTTACCGTGATTACATCTTGATGCAACTACTAAAAATATTTGATGTGTCACAGTCACTTCGTGGGTCAATTTGGCCATGATGTTGTATATACGAGATTTGATACGTGGTTCAAACAATTTGTAAGTTTATCAAGATAATGTTCTAACACTATGTAGGTAAATAATGTTTGTAAGTTATGCTAACTTATGAATTTTTTTAACACTATGTAGGTAAATAATCCAAATAATGGTGTAAATTAATTTTTGAAAGATATATCTTGGGGACCTGGGCTTCAGGTCATAACAATATCTAAGTATGTAGTGAATGGTTATAAGTTCCATACAGAGGATTGCTATAAAAATAAAAATAACAACAACAACGGGGTATGGGTTCAAGGTGGTGATGGCAACCAAGTTGGAGATATTGATTATTATGGCGTGCTCAAAGAAATAATAGAACTAGAATATACAGGTTGGTCATATAAGAAATTGATACTCTTTAGATGCAAGTGGTTTGACCCAAATCCAACGAGAGGTACAAGAGTTCGCAACCAATACAACATAATTGAGTTTAATCATACGAGGGAGTATGATCGCTATGCTCCTTTCATAATTGCACATAATATTAGGCAATTATATTATTCTCCTTATCCATTGCGGCGTAATAAGTCCAATTGGTGGTTGTAATAAAAACTAAGCCTGTAGGTAGTGTGGAAGTCGAGAATGTGTTAGATGTTGCATATCAAAATGATATCTCTAGTGTTCACCAAATAGTGGTCGATCAAATAGAAAATGATTTGGAACATCCTGAACGCATATTGGAAGAATTTGATATAAATGAAGTAACAATTATATAAAATGAGGATGAAGAATCAACTGATGAAGCTCAAACAAGTGAGGACGAAGAATTCTCGGACGAGAAACAATACGTCGATGAGCTTTAAAAAGTTAGTTTTTTAAAGGACTCTCATTTTATAGCTAGTTTCTTATATGTTTCAACCTAAATATGTATTATATTATGCAGATGGAAGGAAAGGGTCAAGGTAACAATGACCCTACTGGTTCTCGGGGTCGAGAAAAGTCTAGGAAGGGAAAGGGGAGGGTAGGTAATAATATTCCCTATGTCCGACATACAGTCCAGCTGCCTCATGGCCATGTGGATCGCAGCCATCTGCATCGAAACCATCTATATCACATCCTTACATATCACAACCACATGGATCACATCCATCCATTTCACAGCCACTCGATTCACAACCATCAGTATCACAACCACTTGGGTCGCATCCATCTATGTCACAGTCACAAGGATCACAACCATCTTCATCAGCGACTCCATCTATTTCAGGCCTTTGCCTGCGGGGTAGTATATCTGACCCCCTACACCGTCCACACATGCCTCTGATACATATGCTTCGGACAATGATGACGAGGAAGTGCATTATGATCAATATGGCAGGACCATCATAGTCCCTGAGGGTGATGAGTAAGAGTTATTTGTTATTTTTGCGTTTAATGTTTTGTAACATTTTTACTAAGATATTAATGTATTTTTATTGTTAAATTGCAGGTTCAAGCCTAGTAATAGGACTACGAGGATAATCACCAATGCCATCAGAAAGCTTTATGATGGCCCTTATGCGACTAGGACAGATTTCCTATTCTCGCTGAAGGAGCAAATTTTCAATCAATTTAAGGTATAAATGTTCTTTTAAGAAGTTTAATAATTTATATTTATGATATTTCCATATAATATTTAACTTTTGAAATAAAGAGCAAGTGTGTATGGGAAGACCACTGCGCGGAAGTGGCTGCAAATTTTCATCAATAAAGCTCGCAAGAGATTGACGGATGCTTTCTCCGATGCTAGAAAGAAGAACAAGAGGCCTGGCTGGTTACTTCAAAATTTATGGAATTATTTGAAAAGGCAATGGCTTTCCATAGAGTTCTTAGAGAAGAGCGAAAAAGGAAAGAAAGCTCGCGCATCCGAGAAGGGAGGCTCCTTGCACACTGGAGGTGCGATCAACCTAGGGACAATAAAAAGAAGATTGGTACGTAATTGGTTAAATTATTTTATTTTTCAAAGTATATCTATTCTGTTTATTAACTAAATTAATTTATTTTTAGGAAAAGAAGTTGGGGCATCCAATGAACCATGATGGGCTATTCAAGGAGACGCATATTGTAAAGAAAAAGAAAGAGACGGATCAAGAAAGATGGGTCGACGACCGGGCCTCGACTGCATATGTAAGCTTTCACTTTTCTTTATGTATTTTAATTTACTTTTATATAAATTTTGAGGTACTAATTCAATTTAAATTTTCGTATAGGGTCGCTACCAAAGTAATGTGGAGGAATTCATTCGCAGTCATCCAACTAGTGAATCGGGCCAGCCAACCCAACCTTCGGACGAGGATGCTGAAAGAATATGGTTAGAGTCTGTTGGCGGTCCAAAATGGGGGAAGGTATACGGGCTTCCTACTAAAAAGTTCCATCACTATAAGTGTGGAATGCAATGAATAGGGACTTCCTCTCAAGGCGACCAACTTAATGTGGAGAGCCTCTTCGCTATGCGGGAGACTATGACAAAGCTCACATCCGAGCTAGAAGAGGCCAAGGAAAGAGAAAGGGTTAGAGATGCTCAATTCCTTGGCATGAAAGCTTAGATCAGAAATCTCCTATCTACTAGAGCTTTTTCGTTGCCCCGGACTCGTGAGTCATCGCTAGAGGTTCGACCTCCATGTGATTGTTCCTCCCGTCCTGCTCGTGATCGTTCCTCCCGTCCTCCCCGTCCTTTACAAGACTGTTCTCTATACCGTCTTGTAGATGAAAGTTCATCAGATGGTGATAATGATGCTGTACAAAACACCCCTTGACTTTTATATATTTTGAACTAGACAAATAGAATCAGTTTTGAACTTGTTGTAATTAGTTTTAACTTGGTTTTGGATTTTTATGTTCAATTGAACTTTAATTAATTGTTGTTGTTGTTGTTGTTGTTTTTATTGTTGTTATTGTTGTTGTTGTATTGGTATATGCTGGCAGGTGGTGTAACTACCAAAATAGGCATTTTATGCCAAAATTAAACCCAGAAAACCGACCAAAGTCGGTCGGTTTCTAATTAATTTTTTTTAGTGCACATTACCGACCAAAGTTGGTCAGTATTCTTTAAAAAAAAATTACAATTACCAACCAAAGTTGGTCTGTTAATGAACAAGGAATTCCCAGAATTCAACATTACCTACCAACTTTTGTCGGTATTGTTAAATTTCAATTTTTCCAAAAAAAAATATTTTCATTTACCGACCAACTTTGGTCGGTATCTTTTTAAATTTAATAATTAATAAAAAAACATAATTTAAATACACCGACCAACTTTGGTCGGTAAGTTTAAATTATTAAAATATGTTTTTGACCAAAGTTAGTCGGTAAATCATTTAAATTGTTCAGATGGTCGTTTTAGTATACTGACCAACGTTGGTCAGTATATTAAAACGACCATCAAAATAACGACCAAGCGTATTTGGCCGCGTTTTGATCGGTAATTGGCCATAACCGACCAAAGTTGGTCGATTTTTCTGGTTGGTATTTACCGGATTTCTAGTAGTGAGTGTACTTATATAGGGAATATTACGGTTAATTAATAACCCTATTGGGCCTTAGAGAACCCATTATGGGTGGACCCAATATTTCCTGCATCTCCCCCTCACACATAATGGTAGTGCTCATCTAGTTTGAGAAACATATTCTCAACTCATCTCCTCAATCATTCATATCGGGAAGTAGACCGTGCGACCAACATACTGTGAGAGCTAAGTACTATACATCTGTTAGGAGTATATAACCTCTCATTGAGTCAAACCTGCAAGTAGATCATAAAGTATGCAGTACCCTAGATCATATAAATCACATTTGATATAGTCTCAAAATCTCATATAGCATTATTTCTTGTATTCACAATCATAACTCATTAATTATAATTGGTGCACCAATGAATACAAATAGATGAGATTGCATCAATGATATTCCTCTTCTCACGATCCCCTTAACATTAGTTTGACTGCTTTTCTATGTTCTCAGTTATAATGTTCTCAATGGGTATGAGCTTTGATACTGTGTGGTTTTACAACCAACTGGGTATTACTTGAAGATCCTACAATGTTTTGTTGCTGAGGAACAGGATCAGGGACAAGTTCCAATGAGGTTTGGAAATTAGTTTGTTACTCAGTTCCCCCTAGCATGTTGCCGGGGATGGATGAACTTGTTCCATCACCCGTTCCTTCCTCCAGTGTTGCTCCAGTTTGATCTGAGTTTCTGACCAGCCCAATTTCTTTATCTACTTGTTCCTATCTCTCATAGAGAATGTTAGTTTCATAAAAAACAACATGCACACTCTCTTCAACACACATAGTTTTTTTGTTATATGCTTTATAAGCCTTACTATGTGAAGAATATCCCAAGAATACTCCCTCATCACTTCTGAGATCAAACTTACCTAGGGAGTCCTTGCCATTGTTGTGCACAAAGCACTTACAACAAAAATCCCTAAGATGGGATATATTGGGCTTTCCCCCTTTAAGTAACTCATAGGGAGTCTTCTTTACAAGTGGTCTAGTCATGCACCTATTTATGATATAGCATGCAGTGTTTACAGCTTTTGCCCAGAAACTATGAGGTAGTTTACTTAAAAGAAGCATGGTCCTGGCCATATCTTCAAGTGTCCTATTTTTTCTTTCAACCACTCCATTTTGTTGTAGAGTTCTAGGGCAGAAAAGTTATGATCTATGCCATGCTCATCACAAAATTTCAGCAAATTTGTCATTTTCAAATTCAGTGCCATGATTAGACCTAATTGATGCAAGTCGATTTCCTAATTATTTCTATATTTTTCTAATAAAATAAGTAAACATGTCAAATGCTTCATCTTTAGATGTTAGAAACAATGTCCAGGTAAATCTAGAATAGTCATCAACAAGCACCATTACATATCTCTTACCACCTCTGCTTAATGTTCTCATAGGACCACATAGGTCCATATGGACCAGTTCCATCGTCCTGGTGGTACTTACCATTTTCTTGCTTTTGAAAGATGATCTTACCTGCTTCCCCCTTGCACAAGCCTCACAAACTTTATCTTCCTTGAACTTAATGTTAGGAAGTCCTATCACTAAGTCCTTGGATACTAATTTGTTGAGTTGATTCAGACTAGCATGGCCAAGTCTTTTGTGCCAAAGGAGGGGATCACTGTCCAATACACTTAAACACGTTAGTTCATTTTATGACATAGTGGACAGATCTAAGATCTAGATATTATTCACTCTCTTTCCCTGCAAAACAATCTTGTCAGTGATAAGATTAATTACAAAGCATTTTGTAGAAGTGAATGCAACCAGGGTTACCTCTGTCACACAGTTGTGACACACTGATCAGGCTATATTTCAAGCCAATTATCAAGTAAAAGTTCTCAATAGAACGTGTGTCATCCTTACCTACCTTACCAACCCCAATGATTTCACCTTTCTATCTATTTCCAAAGGAGACATTTCCTCCTTTGAGTTTCTCAAGTGAAAGGAACTGTTCACTGTTGCCAGTCATGTGTTTTGAGCAGCCACTATCCATGTACCATATTTGACTGCTCCCTTTCACTTGAACCTAAAAAAAAAATCAGGGGTTAGTCTTAGGAACCCAAACTAGTTTGGGCCCCGTTCTATTAGAGAAGGGATGAATTAAGTCACTTTTTGCCCAATTTGGTAACCAATTTTTTTCGAACAAAACTTTTATTCTTTTGACTAGCCTGCTCTTTTGCATTGCATTCAATTTTGTAGTGACCAGTCTTACCACAGTGGGTACAAATTTTGTTCTCAGGAAGAGTGATGTACTTGATTTTGGGATCCCATTTAGGTAGTTGACTCCCAAAGCCATGTCCTCTTCTATTGCTACTGTGATTTTCTTGTAGCCATGTTAGAGCATCAGAGGATTTATTCCATTGCATGTTCTGTCCGGTTCATGTTTAACCTTACCAAGTTCCTCCTTCAACACTCTTATATGTTCCTCTTTCTTATACAACTCATCCTTTAGTTTGCCTACACTTTCTTCTAAGATGAGTTGAGAGTTGTCAGCTGTCTTCTTACTGGTTCCTAGTTTCAGTTTTAAATTTTCAGATTTTAACTCTAGGACATTTGTTTCAAGTGGATGAACCTGGTTCTTTAGAGCAATGTTTTCACTCACAGATTCACTTACTCTGAGTTCCAGGTTCTTACACTTTGCTTTTAACATTACACACTCCTTAGACAACTATTCCTTTTCTTTATTTATTTCTTCAGAATCATCAATGAAGTCAAGTAATAATTCAGAGAGTTTTTCTTTGGATAAGAACTTAATCTTGTTTTTGAGATGAATTATACTTACCTCTGGTTCTTCACATGATTTCTCATCTGATTCACCAATTGACATAAGCGCTTGTTCATCTCCATCTTCATCTTCTGATTCTTCGTCTAAGCTTTCTCCCCAAGCAGAAACCATAACTTTCGTTGATATTTTGTTTTTCTTAGGATGAACCATTTCCTTCTTACGGTTCCTTCGCTCAGATCTTTCATTTTTCCATTCCACTTCCCACTGAGGACAGTTCTTGATGTGATGATCAGTTTTTCCACATTTGTAGCATCCCTTCTTGGTGGATTTTTCTGGAGCCTTTGCCTTGTTGTAGTTTCCACCTCTTGAGATGCCCTTTTTTCTAATGAGATAATTTCTAAATTCCTTGGTGATCATGGCCATATCATCTTCCTCCATATCTGCTCCTTCAGTGATTCTTAATGCCATACTTCTATCCTTCTTGGGAGCATCCATCTTCATTGTCTGCCTTCTATGTTCGTAAGCAGTGAGATTTCCAATTAGCTCATCCAACCTGAGGGTTGCCATGTTCTTGGATTCCTGAATAGCAGTGATCATATTTTCCCAAGAGATTGGCAACACCCTTGTCAAAATTTTTTCAACTTTGTCTTCTTCAAGAATAGTCCTTCCAAGATATTTTAGTTCATTTGTCAGAGTAGTGAACCTAGTGTACATCTCTTGGATGGTCTCTCCTTCCTTCATAGAGAAAGTCTCATATTGAGAATATATTAATGTACCTCTGGATCTTTTCACTTGTGCAGTTCCCTCATGAGCAACTTGCAAAGTGTCCCAAATTTCCTTGGCAGTGGTGCAACTTTGAATTCTGCTGTATTCATCTGGACCAAGTCCACACACGAGCCACTTCTTGGCCTTGGCATTCTTTTCCCATTTTCTTAAGTCTTGAGCAGTGCAGTCAGCTCTTGTCTTTGGCACATCTACTCCTCCAGCAGTCTTCTTCATGGTGGCCAAAGGACCGTCAGTGACTATGTCCCATAGTTCATAGTCTTCTCCAATTAAGTGATCCTTCATCATGTTCTTCCACCACGAGTAGTACTGGACATTGAAGAGTGGTGGCCTAGCAGTTGATTGTCCTTCCCAGTTCCCAGGTAGTGCACTCATCTTGATCTTTTCCTAAGGTGTTAGCCTCTTCAAGAATATCCCGCTCTGATACCAGTTGATGTTTATCTATGTCAATACCACACAAGAGGGGGATGGGGGAATGATTTGTGTGGTGACCAATTTTCGCGTACAATAGTTATAGAAGGACCATGTTCTTCTATGTGTTCCAACTCCTACAGTTTGTGGAATAATAAATGGAGTTTAAAGAACACAAAAACTTTACAAGGAAAACACCTGGCTCAAAAGGTGAAAAAACCACGACCTATTCCCCAGTAGGATTTTCCCAAACTCTTCACTAAATCAATGAGCTAAACAACATTTACAAAATAAACTCTTTTGTAAAACTACGGATTAACTCTAACCCTTTGTGGCAAACTAGCCTCTATCTATTTGCGACAAACTTCAAGTTAACTATAACTGGTTCTTCTAGCTGGTTCAAGTTAACTTCAAGTTAACTATAACTAATCACCTACTACAAATAAACTAGACTAAAAGACAACAAAACTGGTTCTTCTAGCTGGTTCAAGTAGCTCCAGATTCTCACTCTCCAATTTGGCTCGAACTGCTTGCAAAAATTCTTCACGAATTTTGCTCTCAATTCTTGATAAATTTCTATTTTGTGCGTCCCTTTACAATAAGAACATTCTGCAATATATAGGAGTTAGAAGATAAGGAATTAACTAGAATCCTAATGCAACTCTTCCTTGGTGGAAGAGTTCTAGTAAAACTCAACTCCTCAAATCTTTCCTTATCTTAGATTCTGTTCTTATTGAGTAAGGAGTCCTACTCCTTATCATTTTGCAATCTTTTCGATCAGGAGATATCTCTTATTTCCCAGATTTCACTTATCTCCTGCATGTTCACCTCACGTGCCTTTAACTCTGCATGTGTCTATGTCTCCACTGATGGACCTGGTTCGTCTCTGAGTTCCTTTGTCAATCTTCAAAACTATTCTCTTTCTTGGGCCAACAGTCTCTGATAAAAAACTGATTCAGCATATGCTAAAATTCTCCCACTCGAATGAAGTGATCCTTGTACTTCTTGATCCATTATCTCAAATAAGGTTAGGTCTTGAGCTACCTCTCCCTTCTTAGGGAACTCATCCTCTAAGAATGTGACATCACATGATTCAAACTCAGTTATACTCCCACTGTCCTTGTGACCTATAAACACATAACCCTTTGAGGTTTCAGAGTATCTTATAAAGATACTTTTCTTTTCCCTCTGGACCAATTTTCCATATTTGTGAGAGGAATCATGTGTATAGGCACACAACCCCATGGTATTAATACACTCAGTTCGGGTTGTCTTCTAGTCCATAACTCATATGGAGTAGTAGTAACTGATTTTATAGGCACTCGGTTAAGCACAAAGGTGGCAGCAAGCAACGCATCACCATAGTAATTAATTGGGAGGTTAGCTTGTGCCATAATTGATCTAACCATTTCTAGGAGTGTTCTATTTCTTCTCTCCACAACACCATTTTGTTGTGGAGTATTTGGGATAGTCAACTGATGAACTATTCCTTTTTCATCATATAAATTATTAAACTGGGTTGATAAGTATTCACGACCACGGTCAGTTTAAAAAGCTTTTATCTTCTTGTCTAATTGATTTTCCACTAAGCTCATATAGCATTTGAAGCAAATTATTGCTTCTGATTTGTGGGAAATTAAATAGACATAACTGAAACGGGTAAGTTCATCAATAAATGTGATGATATAACTTGTTCCATGCCTAGCCCAAGCATTCATAGGCCCACAGATGTCGAAAGCTCCCAATTGCTTTGCGTCCTTCGGGGAGGTCAACTAGTTCCCAAACTTTGTTGACTCTCATAGACTCCAATTTATCTTCCATTATTTTTGTCCATTTATTATTAGAAGGGCATGAGAGAGCCTCTTTTATATTTTTAGTCTCGTTTTTTTCTTGTAAGAGTATCATAAATTGTTTGCCGCCTTCAACATCAAATCGTCGGCAGGGAATCTTTTTACGAGAAACACAGCTTATTTTTGATTCATCATTGTTCCCATTTGGATCTATGTTTCTCCCACTCGGATCAAGATCATTCATCCTGATCCCACTTGGAACAAGATCTGTGACCATCTCCCTCCCACTTGGAAAAAGATCCATTTGGTCACTTCCACTAAACGTAGAAGGATTACTTTCATTCGCATATGATAATGAAGGAGGTCTATGATGAGAAACTAATTCATCATCTGCTAACATTATCCCACTCGAATGAAATGATCCTTGTAATTCTTGATCCATTATCTAAAATAAGGTTAGGTCTTGACATACCTCTCCTTTCTTAGGGAACTCATCCTCTAAGAATGTGACATCACGTGATTCAAACTCAGTTACACTCCCGCTGTCTTGCTGACCTATAAATACATAACCCTTTGAGGTTTCAGAGTATCTTATAGGGATACTTTTCTTTCCCCTCGGGCCCGATTTTCCATATTTGTGAGAGAAATCATGTGTACAGGCAGCACAACCCCAAGGTCTTAATACACTTAGTTCGGGTTGTCTTCCAGTTCATAACTCATATGGAGTAGTAGTAACTGATTTTGTAGGCACTCGGTTAAGAACAAAGGTGACAGCAACCAACGCATCAACATAGTAACTAACTGGGAGGTTAGCTTGTGTCTTCATTGATCTAACCATTTCTAGGAGTGTTCTATTTATTCTCTCTGCAACACCATTTTGTTGTGGAGTATTTGGGATAGTGAACTAATGAATTATTCCTTTTTCATCATATAAATTATTAAACTGGGTTGATAAGTATTCATGACCACGGTCATTTTAAAGATCTTTTATCTTCTTATCTAATTGATTTTCCACTAAGCTCATATAGCGTTTGAGGAAAATATTGCTTCTGATTTGTGGGAAATTAAATAGACATAATTGAAACGGGTAAAGTCATAAATAAATGTGATGAAATAGCTTGTTCCATGCCTAACCGAAACATTCATAGGCCCACAGATGTCAAACCCAATTGCTCTGCGTCCTTCAGGGAGGTCAACTAGTTCCCAAACTTTGTTGACTCTCATAGACTCCAATTCATCTTCCATTATTTTTGTCCATTTATTCTTAGAAGGGCATGAGAGAGCCTCTTTTATATTTTTAGGCTCGTTATTTTTCTTGTAAGAGCATCATAAATAGTGAGCCGCCTTCAACATCAAATCGTCAGCGGGGACTCTTTTTACGAGAACCACATATTATTTGTGATTCATCATTGTTCCCATTTGGATCTATGTTTCTCCCACTCGGATCAAGATCATTCATCCTGATCCCACTTGGAACAAGATCTGTGACCATCTCCCTCCCACTTGGAAAAAGATCCATGTGGTCACTTCCACTAAACGTAGAAGGATTACTTTCATTCGCATATGATAATGAAGGAGGTCTCTGATGAGAAACTAATTCATCATCTGCTAAAATTATCCCACTCGTATGAAATGATCCTTGTACTTCTTGATCCATTATCTCAAATAAGGTTAGGTCTTGACCTACCTCTCCCTTCTTAGGGAACTCATCCTGTAAGAATGTGACATCACGTGATTCAAACTTAGTTACACTCTCGTTGTCTTGCTAACCTATATACACATAACCCTTTGAGGTCTCAGAGTATCTTATAGAGATACTTTTCTTTCCCCTCGAGCCCAATTTGCCATATTCCTAAGAGGAAACCTGTGTACAGGCATCACAACCCCAAGGTCTTAATACACTCAGTTCGGGTTGTCTTCCAGTCCATAACTAATATGGAGTAGTAGTAACTGATTCTGCAGGCACTCAGTTAAGCACAAAGTGGGAGTAAGCAACATATCACCCCAGTAACTAATTGAGAGGTTAGCTTATGCCATCATTGATCTAACTATTTCTAGGAGTGTTCTATTTTTCTCTCTGCAAGACCATTTTGTTGTGGAGTATTTGGGATAGACAACTGATGAACTATTCCCTTTTCATCACATAAATTATTAAACTGGGTTGATAAGTATTCAAGACCACGGTCAGTTCGAAGAGATCTTCTTGTCTAATTGATTTTCCACTAAGCTCATATAGCGTTTGAAGCAACTTATTGCTTCTGATTTGTGGAAAATTAAATAGACATAACTGAAATGGATAAAGTCATCAATAAATGTGATGAAATAACTCGCTCTATGCCTAGCCCTAACATTCATAGGCCCACAGATGTCAAATGCTCTCAATTGCTTTGCGTCCTTGAGGGAGGTCAACTAGTTCCCAAACTTTTTTGAGTCTTATAGACTCCAATTCATCTTCCATTGCTTTTGTCCATTTATTCTTAGAAGGGCATGAGAGAGCATCTTTTACATTTTTATGCTCATTTTCTTCTTGTAGGAGCATCATAAATAGTTCGCCGCCTTCAACATCAAATCATCGGCGGGTAATATTTTTACGAGAACCATGTCTTATTTGTGATTCATCATGGTTCCCATTTGGATCTATGTTGCTCCCACTTAGATCAAGATCATTCATCCTGATCCCACTTAGAAAACGATCTGTGACCATCTCGCTCCCACTTGGAACAAGATCCATTTTGTCACTTCCACTCAACGTAGAAGGATTACTTTCATTCACATATGATGATGAAGGAGGTCTCTGATGAGAAACTAATTCATCATCTGCTAAAATTCTCCCACTCGAATGAAGTGATCCTTGTACTTCTTGATCCATTATCTCAAATAAGGTTAGGTCTTGACCTACCTCTCCCTTCTTAGGAAACTCATCCTTTAAGAATGTGACATCATGTGATTTAAACTCAGTTACACTCCCATTTTCTTTCTGGCCTATAAACACATAACCCTTTGTGGTTTCGGAGTATCTTATAAAGATACTTTTCTTTCCCCTTGGGCCCAATTTCCATATTTGTGAGATGAATCATGTGTATAGGCAACACAACCTCAGGGTCTTAATATACTCAGATCAGATGGTCTTCCAGTCCATAACTCATATGGAGTAGTAGTAACTGATTTTGTAGGAACTCGATTAAGCACAAAGGTTGCAATAAGCAACACAACACCCCAATAACTAATTGGGAGGTTAGCTTGTGCCACTATTGATCTAACCATTTCTAGTAGTGTTCTATTTCTTCTCTCCACAACACTATTTTGTTTTGGAATATTTGGGATAGTCAACTGATGAACTATTCCTATTTCATCACTTAAATTATTAAACTGGGTTGATAAGTATTCAAGACCACGGTCAGTTCGAAGAGATCTCGTCTAATTGATTTTCCACTAAGCTCATATAGCGTTTGAAGCAACTTATTGCATCTAATTTGTGGGAAATTAAATACATAATTGAAACGAGTAAAGTCATTAATAAATGTGATGAAATAACTTGGTCCATGCGTAGCCTTAACATTCATAGGCCCACAGATGTTTGAATGGACTAACTGCAAAGGATATTCGGCTCTAGTCGCCTGACCAAAAGGTTTTCTTGCAGATTTTCCAGCTAGACAATTTTCATAAGTGGACAATTCCACATGTTATGTTGGAAAGCAAACCTTGTTTTGCTAACCTTTGCATTCTCTGTTGGTCAATATGACCAAGTCTAGCATTTCATATGTTTACATCGCTATCATATTTATGTGAAGAAACAAACATAGAAAAACTAGCATTATTATTAACTGAATCATAATCCAAATCCATAATAATTAAACCTTTCTTCACATGAACAAAACCAAATAAAGTTGAATCAAAAGTGAACTTAGCAGAATTGCCATGATAAAACAAGTCAAATTCTAGCTTAAGCAAAATTGAAACTGAAATAACATTCCGGCGAATTGTTGGTGCAAAGAGAACTTCTATGTATCGATCCCTTCATTAACAACTTTATTGTTGTTTCCCACTTATATCCATTTTGTTCCACGTGTCACCGAAATTCAACAAAGTCACTGCATTCCCAAGCTATGTGGTTCGTTGCTCCTGACTCTACGATCCACAAAGGATTAGATTCAGTTAGAAAAACAGAACTAGAAACACGAAGTTCACTAATTCGGGCATCATGAAATACCTTTCTAGGAGGCTCAGAGCAATCTCTGGCATAATGACCCATATTTTCACAATTATAGCATTTCACTTTAGCAACTTTGACACGTTTGGGACGTATGTTCTTGCCTTTTTCAGTCTTTGCTCTTTTAGCGGGCTGAACTTAAGGTGGCCCTCTATTCTTTCCCCAGATCCTTTTCTTTGAATCGCTCTTGGTTTTGGAGGTTGTTGCCATGTGCAACTCAGGTATTGGCTTTCCAGCCTCAAATTGTTCCTCCTCTAACTCATGGTGTCTCCGGACATCTTCCAGATTTATGATTTGCTCGTTATGGGTCAAATGTATTTTTATATGATCCCAAGAACTAGGTAAAGAGCGTATGACAGCTTGGATTTGTTGTTCATCAGTCAACACATGACCAACATCTCTCAACTCCCCGATTATATTTTTCATTTGCCTCAAATGGATTTTCATTGAATGTTCTAGGCATTTCTTATATGAGTCAGATTTGATAGTTAACGATTGCAGCCTTGTAGTGGAACAAGTACCAAACATTTTTCTCAAAGCATTCCAAAGATCCATAGCTCTTTGGTGATCCTTAAGCTCCCTTAGAATGTCATCATCTAAGGTGCTCAACAACGTAATGCGAGCAATGAAGTTCTTTTTCTTCCAGTTTTCATAGGCTTCCTATGCGGAGCAGTGTTGCCTTCCTCAGGCTCATTCATGAAATTGTTAATGGCATCCAGATCCTCTTGCTCCTCTAGCACATACTGGACTTTCTAGCTCTAGGTTTCATAGTTGTCACCATTGAGTTTCAACCCTTTGTTGAACTCAGCAACAATGTTTTTCGAAGCAGTAGTCATTCTTTAAAAAAATAAAAAAATATTATGAGGATAAAAAAAATGCAAGGCACGATGTTCAACATACATACATGTCAATAGGAAAGACAAGCAAATAACAGGAAATACGATGGGAGAATTAGGTTTAGGCGACTGGGAGGCGACATAAGCACGAAGCTATTTCTTCACTACCATGGCCAATCCGGCCGGTGGCCAGCCACCGCCTGTGGCTGGGCTACCTCCACAACCACCCCCAAACTTAACCCAAACCCCCACGAATCCAAATAACACAGTACAACCAATGGATTACGCTAAAGAAGTGAAACCCACGTCGAGTAGAACTGCCATGCATGATCGAGAAAATACAGTAGATCCCATCCCCCTTAGACGAGCTACTTTCCTTCAACGACAACCAATGGTGAAGTTTACGGAATCAGAAGTGGAGAGTATAAATATTATAGAAGGATTGAAGTTTGCAGTGGTATGAAAATTTTCGTATGGCTAGCCAGAAATTCAAGAACTGCGCAAAATTATACACATGCAGTGTGGAATCAAAGGAGAGTGCAATATTGGTTTCCTTAGAGATAGACATGCACGGGTATGTCTGACCTTATGGCAAGATTACATTGACTTTACGTCGAAAAGTGTTTATTACGTAAAGGATAAGATTGGACAGGAGTTTCAGTTGAGAACCTTGTTGTATGACTCAAAATTTAAGGCTGGTGAAGAAACTCCAAAAGTTATGGCATGTATATCTTTTCATAATTTATTACCTACCTTTTTTCTTAAGGAATGTTTATTTTCCCTAGCTTCAGCAGTTGGTACACCATTACACCTTGATATGGCTATAGTGAACAAGACTCGACCTAGTTGTGCTCAGGTGAAAGTGCTGGTAGATTTACTAGTTGATCACCCTAAGAAGGTTCGAATGGATATTGAAAGTAAGGTGACTGGTGAGGTAAGGACAGAATGGGTCACAATTAGGTATGACTATATGCCTAAATATTGCAAGAAATGTAAACTTCAAGGACATGATATGTAGAGTGTTGGAGACTAAATCCAGAACTTATGGAGAATAAGAAAGATGTGCAGCCTGGTGTGAATCAACTAGTGGTGTAGGGAAACAAAGGCAGAGGAAAAGAAGCTGCCCCTTAATGATTTTATCAAGTGGTAGAGTGGTTGGTAATATGGGACCTCAATGGAAAGAAGTTAGAGACAATAGAGGCAAAGGAAAGGAAAAGCATTCAGATGGTGTGGCTAGAACTGGGCAAGAAATTGTGCCAGTTAACAAGCAAAATACTTTGATGTCTCAACAAGTACAAACTGCAAATCAATTTGCAATCCTGGAAGTAGAAAGTAATGAAGACAATGATCACAATCAATTAGCTTTGGTGGATGGAAAATATAGGCAAGAATCTATGCAGAATTCTCTCAATCCTGCAGCACCAACATATAAACCAAAATCACCTCAGACTGCCAAATCAATGAAAAACAACACTGGAGTGCCTATCACGACTGGAAAGATTCTGAACATACTGCTCCTAATTCCAACTCTAATGCTATTAATGTCAACCTTAATTCAGGTGCCAATCAGGAACATGTCGAGAACAATGAGAAAATAATGGAGGATAATAAACAAAAGGAGTCTACTACACAATGGGTACAAAGAACATTCAATGACAATGTGGTTGACATCAACTTATCATGCCAAGAGGTTCCAAATCAGGATACTAGAGTTGATGGAGAACTGGGAAATAATATGGACAATGATCAAGTTGAAGATCCAGACTTTGAAAAATTCAAAATTAATGAGAGGGTTAAGTGGAAAAGAGGCAACTTATGGGCTGATCAGACTGAGGTAGATTCTGCTGAAGGTGAAATTCCTGATGAAATGCCAAGTGAAGATGAAATTGGAGGTGATGCAACTAATGAGGAGGATCAAAGTGTAAATGAGGTGGCTGCTGCTCAGAATGAGTTAAATGCTATCAATGTGGAGGTATGTAATACTGATGATCCTGGTGGAACAGCAGCTGGTGTGATAGATAAAGCTCAAAATATAGCAGGACAGAAAGACACAGGAACTGGTACTCCTAAATTAAAAGGTAGTGCAAAAGGTGCAAGAAAATAGTCGACCAAACTGCAGATTGCAGCTGAGGTTACTGTTCCTTTGAATCCTGCACATTTGCAAATTGATGAGAATGTTGGGAATAAGGCAGTGACAGTTATGCAGAAGAATACAAATATGGTAGCAATAGAAGGAGACAGGGTGCAAGATGATCATGCAAATAAGGATATGGATGAGGAGTCAATAGCACAAAACTTTCTTAATGTGGCTAGGCAGGGAGATCTATCACCAAGACACATTGACAAAGTGAAATCAGCAGCCAAAGGAAAGAAAAAACAAGGAAAGGATACAGCACCAATTCCAGCAGGAGGGGTGCAAACAAGGAGGACACTATCAAAGTCTTTGAATCATTAATGGATGCCATAGTATGGAAGGTGAGGTCTGTCAATACCATGCATGCCTTTGAAAGATTAATCACAATACATAGGCAACACCATTTTCAGTTCATAGGTATTTTAGAACCAATGCAACAGTCAAGTAAGATGGAGAAATACAGAAGAAGGATAGGACTAGCCCAGGCAGTGGTTAATGTATCTAATAAAATCTGGGCTTTCATTGATGGAGTTTTTGAAGTAGCAGTTATATATAATATGGTGCAGCAGCTCACTTTGAGATTATTCCATACAGAATCACATATTAAACTCATACTACTTTTGGTTTATGCCAAGTGTAATGTTATTGAAAGGATTGAACTATGAGATTATTTATATGCATTAGCCTCTGATATGACATTACCATGGCTTGTAGGAGGTGACTTTAATGTCATATGGGATGAAGAGGAGAAGTACGGAGGCCTACCTATTTCCATAAATGAAGTCGATGATTTTAGGCATTGCATTAACACCTGCAACTTGATAGATTTGGGCTTCAAGAGAAGTATTTATACATGGTGGAATGGAAGGTCAGATGGTGAATGTATCTTTAAGAGACTTGATAGGTGTCTAGGTAACTGCAAATTTCAGCAGAGTTTCCCTGGCCTAGAGGTAACTCACCTCTCAAAAATAGGGTCTGACCACTGTCCTTTGCTGCTGGAATGTGATAGTGAAGCCACACCTGTTAAGAAGCCATTCAGGTTTCTTAATTTCTGGGTAAAACATGCATCTTTCGAAGAGGTAGTTAAGGAAAACTGGACATCAGATTTTTCTGCAAATCCGTTTGTGATCTTCAATTATAAGTTGAATAAACTTAAGAAGGCGCTGTCTAGTTGGATCAAAGCTACATATGGGCACATATTTCAAAAGATTGCTAGCCTAGAAGAGGTTGTATTGGATCATGAAAGAGAGTTTGAGGCCTTTCCTACTAAGATGAATAGACAGAGACTACAGAAGTTACAAGCAGAAATGATTAAATATTTGGCATTAGAAGAAGAATTCTGGAGACAAAAAGCAGGGATGGCTTGGTTCAAGGATGGTGATAGAAATACTAAATTCTTCCATGCTCATGTAAATGGGAGAAGGAACAGATTGAAGCTTAAAAGACTCCAAAACAACATGGGTAACTAGATTGAAGAAGATGAGCTTATAGCAGAAGAGGCAGTCAATTTTTACAAGGATCGGTTCTGTGAAAATGTGGTGCCAACCAATTTTCACAGTTAGAGCAACTCATGAGCATACCTACAAAACAAGAAATTAAGAGGGCAGTATTTGGTCTAAATGGAAATTCAGCAGGGGGTCCATATGGCTTTACAGGAGTATTCTATCATTCTTGTTGGGACATAATCGAGCAGGATATATATGCAATGGTATTAGCTTTCTTTTGTGGACAACAACTTCCCAAACGTGTGAGACACACAAATATAGTTCTTTTACAAAAAATTACCAAAGAAGAAGGAAGTAACTACCTTTGCAGATATGAGGCCAATAAGTCTAAGTAAGTTTGTGAATAAGATATTTTCAAGGGTGATACTTGAAAGAATAGTTGGCTTAATTCCTAGTTTGATCTCTGAAGAACAGGCTGGCTTTGTAAGGGGGAGGAGTATTGTGGAGAATGTGTTATTTAAACAGGAAATTATAACATATATTCGACTAAGAACAAAGGCTGGCCCTAATGTATTTATCAAACTCGACATGGCAAAAGCCTATGATAGGTTATCATGGCTGTTTCTCACAAAAATGTTGAGGAAACTGGGATTTCAGAGGGCTTCATTGGGATGACATTTGATCTAGTAGGAAACAATTGGTATTCAATTCTAGTTAATGGTCAACCTCATGGATTTTTCAAGTCATCTAGGGGAGTTAAACAAGGTGACCCTTTGTCAGCTACACTATTTATATTGGCTTCTGAAGCTCTTTCGAGAGGTTTAAACTCACTGCATATGGATCTGTACTTGTGTGGATTTGGACTTCCAAAATGGAGCCCAAAAATAAATCACTTATCATACGCTGATGATACCATAATCTTTTCCTCATCTGATGAAATGTCACTAAGGTTGGTGATGAGTATTCTATGTGCTTATGAGGCAGCTTCTGGACAGTTGGTGAATAAGAACAAATCTGCCATCTATATGCACCATTTGAGATGAGGAGGTGGTGAGGAAGGTTGAAAGAAACATTGAAAAACAAGAATTCCCCTTTACATACATGGGCTGCCCAGTTTTCTATCCAAGGAGAAGAACTGATTACTACCAAGGACTGCTTACAAAAGTAATGGATAAGCTGGAGTTGTGGAAGGGCGAAATGCTATCTATAGATGGCAGGTCTATGTTGATCACTAATGTCTTGAAAAGCATGCCAATTCACCTTCGATCTGCTGTGAATCCTCCAAACTATGTGATCAATAAGCTCCACAAAATTTTTGCAAAATTTTTTGGAGTAGAAATGTAGGAGGAAATTCAAGGCATTGGGCTTCATGGACCACTCTTTGTATACCATATGATGAAGGTGGAATTGGATTTAGGTCGCTGCATGATGTCTCAAAGGCACTCTTTTACAAGTTGTGGTGGAACTTTTAAACTAAGCCCAGCCTATGGAGCTCATTTATG
Organism: Nicotiana knightiana; assembly: GCA_005239525.1. Taxonomy (NCBI): domain Eukaryota; kingdom Viridiplantae; phylum Streptophyta; class Magnoliopsida; order Solanales; family Solanaceae; genus Nicotiana; species Nicotiana knightiana. Next base: position 6,268 of record MDKJ01360609.1, on the reverse strand, counting down.
AGCCAAAAGTACTGCAAAAAACTAAACGCAGTCATTGTACCTCTGAAAAGAAATGGTTCACACGTATGGAGGAAAATGCTTGAATGCAGGGATATAATCGAGCATCAAATTACATGGAAGCCTAAAATCGGGTCATCCTTATTCTGGTTCGACAACTGGACAGATTTAGGAGCATTATACTTCCTAATTCCACCACAGTTTGGAGTTGATGAAGACATACACAATGTAAGTGACATGGTGGAGAACAATACTTGGCATGTGGAGAGACTGTTTGAAGCTTTACCTATGGAGTTGGAACATCATATTATTGATAATATCCCACCTCCAATACAGGATAATATGTTAGACTTTCCATATTGGATGCTGGAAACAAGAGGCCATTTTACAGTGAAATCAGCATGGGAGTACTTGAGAAGGAGAGTCCATCCCAGGGTATCCTATAAGATGATATGGGTGAAGGGGTTGCCTTCCAAGATCTCCTTCTTCATGTGGAAGGTTTGGAAAGAAAAGCTGCCCTTATATGACTTTATGAGGAGGTTGGCCTACTTCATGCCATCCAATGTTGGTGTTGTGCAGATCCTAAGGAAGAATCCCTAGGGCATTTATTCTACAATTCAAATGCTGCTAAAATAGTATGGAAATACTTTCTTCCTAGAGCAGGAATAACAGTGGAGGGACTGTCCTTACATCAGGCGATCACCAAATGTTGGACTGCTCAAGTACTACCAAGAATCAAACCAATATTGCAAGCCCTGCCAGCATGTATAGTGTGGGAGTTGTGGAAGAGAAGGAACAACATGAAATATGGAGATGCAGTTTCAGTCAGTCGAGTCATATACCAAGTATCTACTACTCTCCAACAGTTGGTGCAAGTAAAAAAGCCGGGACTTAGGGTACCTCACAAGTGGCATGAACTTCTTAACATGCTACAGAATTATACACCAAAGTTGAAGTGTGAAAAAGTAATTTGGGAGTTTCCTGAAGAAGGATGGATAAAGGTAAATAAAAATGAAGCAAGTAAAGGCAATCCACGAAGAAGTGCTATTGGCTTTTCTTAAGAGATGAGAATGGGGATGTGAAATATGCAGTAGGAAGAGAGATTAAGGAAGGCTCAAACAATGAAGCAGAGGTTATGGCAATTTTGGAATGAGGATGTGTAAGGCAATGAATTACCCTCAGATTCTGGTGCAATCTGACTCTATGTTGTTGATAAACATTATTGAAGGAACATGGAAACCTCCCTAGGTGATGGTTGATCAAATTGATGAAATTATGGAAATAAAGGAGGAACGAAATGTTAAGGTGTCTCATATTTACAGAGAAGGGAATAAGCTAGCTGATCATTTAGCAAATTATGAACTTGATGTGGGAGATATTGAGTGTCATGATTTCTGGGAGATTGACTCAATTAGTAGGAGGATAGTTAATGAGGACAAATTGCAATGCCCATATCTCAGAATAAGAGTTGCAAGGAATTAGGAGGAGGTGCAAGAGTCATGAAGGAAGAAAAGAAATCTGTAGTTGATCTTTACCGTTGCCCTATTCAAATCCTAAGGGAGGAGAATGAGGTGATGAGCTTTTTTACTAACAAAGGTTTCTTCTTTGCAGGTACACATACTGCGCAGTTGATCTAGGTGGAATTTCAGTTGGTGGTATTAATGCTAAGAATTCATTCCACTGGAAGGATACTACAGTGTGACAATTGCACAGTAGCTAAGACAAGATCAATCCAAGTCAGAGTTTGGAAAGGATGTGCACCTACTAACACATTCAACAACAAGGTACTGCACATGGATGGAGATTCAAGCTATAGAAATAGAAGAATGTTGCCCAGAAATCATAAGAGAATTGGGCAGCTGGGATCAAGGGATATTAAAACTAGATCAGAAGTGGAGGATAGGGAATTAAGTAGGTGTGTCATCACATTTAGGAGAAATAAAGAAACATTGCCTAGAACTTTTAATTGAATTGGGCAGTTTGGAGAATGTGTAATAGATGTAGATGAACAAGAACATGTGCTGCTTATACTGAATGACACAATAACTGGAAATTGCTGCTTAATAGGAACAATGTCCATAAAGTCTAATCGAATTGGACAGATCAGAATAAGGGATACAGGGAACCAGGCATATAAAGGAGTGGAACAACATAGTTTCTCAAATTCCAACTGTATACATGTTTGGAGTTTGTAGAAAAATTACATTAAGAGGATTAGTGGTACATGGGATATAGGAAACCGGACAAATAGAGGGTCAAAATAGTTTGATATGAAGCTAATAACACAAGGCTTCATACAGGAGGGAAGTTGCTGGGAATTCCACACATTTGAATTAAAGGATGGTTGGTGTAACAAATATGGATGTTGGCATATAGGAGATGAAGGCTGGGGTATAATTATCAACACAAAATCAATGGAAAATAAGCAGAAAGAAAGAAGAAAAGCAGATATTGGAGTCACTTACCATATTCAAATCCTTTGGGAAGAGAATATGGAAAGGATAGTTTTTGCTGACAACTTTCTCTTTTTTGCAGGAGATGTTACTGTGCCTATGCCATATTCTTTGAGGAACTACCAGATGGTGGTATTAGTACAATGTACTCATTCCACTGGTAGGAAATCAAAGATATGCACACGCATAGGAGCTTGGAGCTATATGACGATATTAGTTGTAGAACAAGGTGCCAAAACCTTATGGTGGAGACTGCTCTTAAGAACAACACACAACTATGTCCTTATGCAAGAATTGAAGAACACGAGCTATCTTAGGATACAAATTGGAAACTTCCTACTAAAAGACAGAGGTATGCAAGGCTCAACTACAACTGACAGTGTGTTGGCTGTATGTGTTTGGGATGTACTACTCCATGAAGAAGAAGATAAATGCAACACATGGAGATTGAGATGGACAGTGTGCGCAGAAGCTTGGATAGACATGTAGATGATACACGATGCACAACAGAGGAATAAGAAAAGGCAGTCGAGCAGGAAACATTGGCAAGCTATTTTAGAAGAACATGGTTCAAGATGGGATTTAGAGTTACTGAAAAATGAAAGTATGATATCAAGAGATGGTTTGCAGGAAGAGACATCGATAATAAACAATAACCAATTAGGAGGAATGGATCAACAAAGCACTGATGAATAAAGAAGTGGCCTAGTGCTATTTTAGAAAGAGACGACTATTTGTGCAAATTTCAAGCAAGTACAAAAATAATAGAGTCCCAAATTTGGAACATAATTGACTATGTGTGCAAAGTGCTAGTATTTAATCAAGTTTTACGTAGTTGTATACGAGATAGTATTAGTTCACTGTGTAATACCAATTTTGGACATCACATGTTCAAATTTGGTAATAGGATTTATGTATTTTTTTCATTCTGTTACAGTCTTACCTTGTGTAGGACAACATGCAACTCTGTCTTTAATTTGATATACAAATAAAAAAACATACATACATGTTATGACGCTAAGCATCAATTGATTGAGCTAATAAACACATATATTAACCATGGAGTCGAAAGTTCACTATGTTCCCGATCATCGTCCAAAACTTAAAATATTATGAAAATTAACCTATTCAATTATCTAGCTAATCATCTTAATCATGTTTAAGATAACATAATTATCTAATCATAATTTTAAAATCCCATGTGGATCATAAGTTAACAAATAACTTATATTAGCATGCAAATAAATTTAATTTCAAACTAATTAACATTTATTTCATGCTATACAAATTCACATAAAATTTACTTTAATGTTAAACAAATTAACAAGTATTGCTATTATTAAACTAATTATTATTTATATCATGCTCAACAAATTAACATAAAGCATGTGTTAACCTAATTAACAAAAGTTGTTAAAACAAATTAACATTCCAAACATGTTAAACATAATAACAAATAAATATAATGTTAAGCAAATTAACATTTTAAAGCAAGTTAAACAAATTAACAAATAAATTTAATGTTAAACAAGTTAACATTTCAAGCAATTTGGATAATAAATAAATACAAAATTTATATTCTGAAAATTAAGCCCATATGATTAATTTAATAAGCTAGAATTTATTAATAAAAATAAAATTCTCTTGGTAGTATTTAATTAGGCCATCAGCCCATAATAAAAAACTAAAAAAATTATATACAATGGGCGCAGACGATGAATTAATTTTTCATCACGATGTTATATGAACTGCAACATGTTTAGCTGTGTACTTCTACTTCAGTGTCAAAAATGTTGCAACATGACCTATTTATAAACGTTTTTGGATTAACTTATATAGTCCGTAATGTGTTGTCGATATTGATGCGAGACATATCTTCTAGCGTTGTACTTCTATTAATTATAAGAAAGCTTGTTTTACCAATTTTACTAGCTTAAATTGAGCCTCTCTTCCCTGGTAAAGAGTATAACTAATATCACAAAGCTCATTCTAACAAGCAAAGTACGCTAACTTGAACATGAATCAATAATATACCAGAACTTGTAAACTTACCCGCGCTTTGCGTGGGGTTTAAGAAACATTAATAAAATTTTAAAAAAGAATTTATCGAATTAATAACAACTGTAGATATAATTCCTCTTTTTATGAGAAAGAAAATCGGCAATAAATAAAATGCATTTGGTTTAATTCATAAATTTAGTTTATTTGTAGCAAATAATCTATGTGATGTATAGTTAATTGTATATTATCAATAAATATTACTTAAGTTTTATCTAATTAAGAAAGTCCAAGACCAAGAAAAATAAAACCTAAAATTAAAATAAAATTTGCATAGATTCTTAAAGCTATCAATTACACAAATAAAATAAAATAAATTATTGTTAGTTGTATATCGAGAAGCTAAAAATTTCTATGAGAAAAAATATATGCTTTTTGACAAAAGATCATTAGGAACACCTTTTCCTCTTACTTTGCATGTTAAAACTTTTATTCCGTTAATTTATTGTATTATTCTGGTAGTTAAAGTATAATTTTATGTGAGACATTTAATTGAGTAACTGTAATATTAAACTAGAGATAATGTCACACTTCAAAAGAATAAAATTCACCAACCATTCACAAGAACGATTAATTTATTTAATAAAAAAATCTTTTAATAACACACTTAATAAGATAAGAATCAAAACTAATTGTGTGTAAATCCTAACATTAGAATAATGAGTATTGTTGGCAAGTTGATTATGAACTTCACTAAGTTTTCAATCATCGATAGTATAATCCGAAAATAAAAAATATTTTATTTCATAAAGTTAATAACTCATTTTAAACTACTTAAAGCCCGCCCTATTCACAGTGTTAAATTTTTGATCGGTAATAATCTATTATTACATGTGATTTCTTAATTAATTAGAATACATTATATGTTAACTTAAAGTTATCTGCAAATTGTCAATGTCATATTTTAATGCCTAATGCGAAAAAGTTCATTGAAGAAAAGAAATAGAGGAAAAATTATTAAGAACATATAGAAAAATATATTTATAAAAATGATAAATCTATATATAACAGGAAAAAAAACACATTAGAATCTCACTTCGACATCGGATAAAATCACGACTCAAAGTTATTGCAATTGTAGAGTATAAATATATACAACAAAAAACAGATATCAAAATGTCTATGTATTATTTGAAAAAAATCACTACTTCAACTTATACAACATAAACCTAAAGATGACAAAATCAAAGGCCATTAATGAGAATTGTGAAATAGGCTTTACTTCAATCTTCACCTCATTATTTGACACTTCCTCTTAAACATTCTTCTTAAGATTCACACTTGTATGGAATATCTCCGTGCATTTACCTTGAACAAAAAAAAAAATAAAGAATAGAAATTATACTATATCTTAGTATAAGTTTTATTTTCCACTATAACCTTTATCATAGAGATAGATCAAACCATTATAAGAAAAATATAAAGTTAGTATCAATCATATTTGTTCAAAACATAAAAGTCTTTATATAGGTACATATGGAGGAACATATGATAAATAGTCATAAACTTACACATTAAATATTTAGAGGTTATGAATATGAAAAGCATGAGAGTTATTGAGATTATTAAATATATAGGTTATGAATATAAAGAGGTGTGGGTTACAAAGATAGAATTTTTAATATAAAATAAATGAAAAAAATGATGAAAAAACCCAAAAAAAGGAGAAAAAAGATAAATGTGTTTCTTGACTTAAGAGAGGTGCCATTTCACTTTTCTATTGCCCACCTTTATGTTTATATATATATATATATATATAT